>JAPSES010022886.1:0-13281 GCA_029822895.1 Maxillicosta whitleyi
AAGAGCGTATCCGAACGGTAGGCTAATGCTAATGCATCACCTAGCTTCTGTCCGCTTTTCTTCCTCTGGGATGAGCCCGTGGGCGTACCATACACTGCTCTGGGCGGGGCTTATGACATTGTGACGTAGATAAGTTTGTCCTGCTCTGATCCGCTCATTTGTCTGCACGTTAACCTTTCAATGACAAATAAACCCATTTCGGTCGAATTTCACGTCTTGGTGTGCTGCGTACATATACTGCTTGTTCTTGTTGTGACCCACCACATTGTAAATAGAGCTACTCAAAGTGGTTTTTAGTGGAAGGCGCTCTTTAAATTCACTTTGCACAAGTAGAGGCATGTGGCTGCCACCTGAAAACATCCTGTAAAACCTACCAGGAAACATCAAAATGACCTAGTAATTGGAAATGGTGAAAAGATGTGCAACATTAAGCAAACAGTTCACCATGATGGCATTCATCCATAAATATACAGTCCTCTTGTCATTCATTTAGCTTGATGGGATCACAACTCTCTGCTCTGAAAATAAATCACTAACACATTCATAACTAAATGACAGCCACGGAAGCTTCTTTACTTTCTAACAACTTCGCACTGTGGTTTACCCTGTGGTTCAACTGGTTAACACCTAGAACCACACTGTGATGGAAAGACGTATCAAAAGAACGCTCTGGGTTTCCACGTAATAGTCTGCTACCGACACACAGCAAACTTGCTAATGTAAGAATATTAACATGTGAGAATATTTTTCTTCCTGTTCTTTTTTTGGTCATGAACTAGGTATAAGTAGTTTGGATATCTGTATATAACTTGTGTTAAATTGCTTTTCAAAACTGCAAACGACTGAGTCAACTACACCTACACAACACCTGAAAGTGGTAAAACACAGACCAACACATCCAGCAGTCAGACAATCCATCACACCACCTCCATAACACCTCTCGTTTGTGTTTTCTCACCTTGTCTGCTGCACGCCTCAATTGGTTTTGATGTCAGCCCGTTTCTTTCCGTCAACACGCGTATCTTAACACAGCCATACTTGGATTCCACTTTAGTGAAACTGACATTACAGGAGTTCAGAGATGTGCGGACACAGGATTTGACATTCTGCCACTCTTCTACATCAAATCTGCGGAAAACAGAACACTTGTGTTATCTGTCATAATATAACTTTTAATACATTTCTGTCAAACAGTCCATGCACAACAAAAGAAGCTCCAACAGGATACTACACGTCTGTGGCCTTACTGTCTGTACTGAACAGTGAAAGTGACATTTCTCTCCGTAGAGGAAGGAGTCCATTTAAGCATCCAATCATCAACATGGATGTCCTGTGGCGGTGCAGGAGGAACATCAGACAGCACTGTCAAAGAGAAGAAAGAGGCATCAAACATCAAAAATCCAAAAACACACCTGTTTATCACAATTTGCAGGGTTTTCCCATCTTTATCTTGGCTTTTCTAATCATTTGTAAACAAATCTGTGTTTAAACCCCGACCCCCACTTAAAAAAGTATATATAAAAGTTTTGTTGAGAAACAATAAAAAGGTTCAGGGTCATGTACTAATTTTATTCTCATAAGTCATATAATTCCAGTGTGTGGTTTGGTACCCAGCCCTAAACATCCACTTATGTGCCTTTAACAGAAAATAATGATGAATTTAAGCAACTTTTGTCAGTTAATTCCAAACATGAGAAGGTTATGCCACAAGCCGGGTCATTATTATGCGTTTCAATTTCAATGTTTATTTATGTGTAATTTAAATGATTGCTTTTGTTTTCTGTTTTCAGAATATGTCCATAAATATAACTTCAAATGAGCTACTTTCCGTTACTGCAATCAACATCCTCTTTCTAAAACTTATGCAAGTTCTGCATATATGCGCAATTCTCTGCAACTAGGCTATAACCTTTAAGTTGACGTACTTAGGAATAACAGTGGTACTTCTCAAAGTTTACATGCTTAACAGCCTGATGTCACTTTGACGTCTTTAAGACACTGAAGGCCCGTCATTCTGCAACAGGGTGACTCTGGACTAACTGGACCATATTAGTTTTGTCTACTGAAACACAGTCCAGTCTTTATGCTCTTTACAAACGGATGGTTGTTTAAGGAATGAGAAGCTAGCTACTCACTGCAACAGTTAAAGGGATAAGAATTTGCTTCGTTTGCCCATACTGTGAATGCATCATGTTCCATTGGTTCAATGACATTACTAGACTGAATTTTTAACATTGTGATTGAAAACATCGATCCAAAAATGTAGGCTAACCCCAAAACTAACCTCAGGTCAGTGGTACAACACCATTCAAACCTTTTTGTATTTTTCTTCTCATATCATTGTAAAAAAAACCAAAAAAAAAAAAAAACAACAACAACTCATTATCATTAATGTTCTTAAATTTGTAGTAGTGGTATTTATGTATAAACTTAATTATTGTACTTGAGAATATTTGTCTCCTACACAGTGTGCGCATTATTTATAAATACTGTTTAAACATAAAGGATAGAAGTGTATATTTATATATTCACAGATATAGATATAGACATCCCGGCTGCTTTTTTCTATTGAGAGTGAGGAGTCACTTACATGGAGCAACTGTAACCACACATTTTCGTCTGGGATTAATAAAATATGCTGAATCTGAATGTTTGCACCACATTAAATATTATGATATTTGTCTTCAAGAGAATAAATCTTACTGTTACATAAAATTCGTACATTTGTGCTGTTTTACAGTCGATTAAATCGTTCCTAAAATCACCATCAACTGCTGTATTGATAATATTCACTAATGGAATACCACTGCTAAAGGCTAAAACAACTTCACACTTAACTTCATGTTAATCTTAGCTCAACAGCTCAGTGGTTTGTTTTGGCTGTGAGACTAGTAATTAATTGATTTAATAATTAATTAATTTGACCCTATCCCACTGCCTTCATCTATGGGATGTGTGACTGAAATGAACACAGCATTTCTTCAGTTAGCATGCTAACGCACATAGCCACCATTACACACACACAGCCAGATCACTTTGGTAACTTACCCAGTGCGATAAGTTGACATATAAATAGAACAGTCTGCATTTTCACGGCGTCATATCAGAGTGGACACTTTCTGTACAGACTTCTATCCCCTGTAGTCGTCATTTATCCGTTTTTCTGTGGAGCTACAAGGCTAACGCCACCGTTTCCCTGAACCAGAGACGCTTCCTCAAATTTTTAGGACAGGAAGTAGGAAAGAAAGTTACGTACGGAACCCTGGAAGGGACATAAAAAAAAAAAAAAATATTGTGTTATGACTTTATCATATTTGCTCTCTTGATGTTCGTATGATCCAGTTCGGTTCCGAATGTGTCATATTCCTGAGCCTAAAATGGTCCACCTGTACTTGTTTTCCTATTTTTAACATAATGTCAGGAAATATGCTTTGAGTCCTTTTGCCCAATTTTTGCAGAACACTTCAAACGTTTAACATCTAGCAGTCATTTATAATAATTTACTGCTTGTTTTAATAATTGTAAAAACAGATTAAAACTTTGAAAAACACAAAAAATTGAATTTGTGTTTTGTTTTAATGGAGAAAAACACTGATGGATATGATATTTTGAATGTTAAATATAAACTTTGAAAAGTATAAAAACTATTTACAACAAAATATGTGAGTATTAGTGAAAACAGCGTAAAAGTGCAAACTATACAGGTGTTTTGTCCCACACGGGTCCGTTGACCCTTCTGTGGCTGCAGAGGGTCTTCATGATGTTCATGGTTCTGCCACAAACAGTTCGGTCACAGGTCTCACACATCCAGGCAGTGTTCCTATAGCAGAGTTTGCACATGGAAAACACTCTCTTGACAACAAAAGTCTGGGCATGTGTTGGATGTCTGTGGGTTTGGACTCATCATTGGCTCTGCCTCTGTCCTGCATCTGTAATGTGTCTGCTCTCATCACCAGAGCCTCTTGCATCATCAAGGTTTTTTCCTCTTCAACCTTAAATGTATGGAGAGAAATTTCTTTTCTTTATCCATCAATCAAAAACAATACATTTGGAATTTAAAAGAATAGATTTGAGACCAAAAAAAACAGATTTGAGAACAAAAAAAAAAAAAAAAACAATTAGTGGCAATAACAAAAAAGATAATTTTTCTTATAGATCAGTCCTTTTTACTTGTGAGTTAAACATATTTGCTTGAGATTTCAAAACGTTTTGCTTGAAATTCACTCCTCTTTGCAACTTCAAAAGTTTTGCTTGCAAATTTAACTGTACTTCATGTGCGGTGATGGATGAGAAAAGAGTTTCTAATGGTGGGTTTGACCTGGCTCCAGCACCGGCTCCAGTTCCAGTTAAATCCACTTCTTCCTTGTGTTATGTTGCTGGGAGGTAAGTTGATGGTCTATTGCTCTTCGAAATTGAAATGTTTCCCATAAGTAGTACTACTTTTACTACTAATCGTGATTACTAGTTCATAGTAAATCATGAGTAGTGGCAAAAAATGTAATATTTTATTAGTACTGTATTTGAGTGCACTAAACTCCTAATGTTTTAGTTAGTACAGTATTTCCCAACCAGTGTGTTGTGGTACATTAGTGTGCTGTTTGAAGTCATCAGGTGTGCCGTGGAAAACAATCCAATTTCACCCGATTGGTTCTGTAAGCCCACAGTGTGTTTTAGATCCATAAACTGCACACACTAATGATCCAGTCTGTAACAACAGTCTAATGCTTCTGTTTGCAAAATGAAAATAAAAGTGAACTGGACCCGATGTGGTGGTTCTGTTGATAAAGCCCCCTCAGTAGTGATGCACGGATTAGTGAGTTACCCATGAACCCCGGGGCAGGAGGGATATGCATCCCATACTATTACAACAGACCTCATCGCTGGTGCACCCCCCCCCCCCACACACACACACACACAATAGTTGAAAATAGTTACTCAGAGCTGTCGAGAAAGAATATCAGCAACATCAACAACAGGCCCAGGTTTCAGTGAGACTAAATTGCCATTATATTTCAATGAAGGTAGTTTTTGTAACACTTTTGGTTGGTGGTGTGCCTTGGGATTTTTCTAATGTCAAATATGTGCCATGGCATAAAAAAAAAAAAAAAAAAAAAAAAGAAAAGAAAAAGGTTGGAAAACACTGCGTTAGTAGATAATGTGGCCTATTAACTAATTTTATGGCTTGTCTTGACCTTGAGTGTGTGTTAGCCTCACATACAATAAATCTGTAAAAGGCTTAGAAACAATTTGAGTCACTTCAGAAAACATGTAATGTAAGTGGATCTACGTAAAACATTTAATATATTTATATTTTTTGCACATAATACAAACTTACTATTGCACAACCAGTGACATGTTACTGTAATTATAATGTAATTAATATGAATTTACATTTTCCGAAGGTAACATATGAATTGTAAATGCAAACCACAACACTACTGGCCTTGAATGCACCACACCACAGGAATAATATCAGTTTATCATGCAGATCATATTTTCATCTGAAGTGTCACTGGAAAATAATTACAAACACAAGTGCATATGAATTAGGTCTGATCACAATAGCACTGCATCTCTTCAAGACACTCTGGAATATTCATTCAATTTAATTTATATTGAGGCTATGAATTAGGAAATAATTGTTTTTCGACTAAACTTATAATGGAGAAATGTAACCTGAACTAATGTAGCTTAATGACAGTTATAACGGTGCAGGGTTAGTGTTATACATAAGTGAATCACAGAAGGGAAATGTCTCTGAGATGAAGGGGCTGGACTTGGTTAGGTCAGTGTCCTAATTTGAGTGCCACATTCATTGTTACACAACAAATGAGAAAAACCTGCATCTTATGTTATAAACAAATTGCTCTTGCAGATACAACAGGTTTCTGATGGTAAAGGTTTCATGAGAATTAATAATGAGACATAGGAGTCATATTAAATTGGTGTCAATTTACCGGTTTTTCATGGGACTAAACTGTAGCTCAACAGAAGAACAATTTTTAAACACATAATCATCTAAAACAACAAAAAAATGAACAAACAAACCTTGCTTGGGTACACTACGTGGCATTACATTCACATTATTCAACCCTTCCACCATTCTGGATTCTGCAATCAGTCCATTTATTCCATTTTTGTGCTTCTTGTAATCGCACTTTGTGAGTTATTTTTTCCATCGTATATATTCGTTCAATAATTGTGATCCATTGGTCCTTTGTTGATGGTTCTGTCTTTCCCCAGATCCTTGTAATAGCTTTTTTTGCAGCCACTAAAAATACCATAACCAAGTATACACTGCCTGAACAGAAAAAAAAGTTATACATTCAATATTTAACTGCACCATCTTTAGTTCTGATTACAGGAGACATTCCTTGACACTTTTTTTTTTTTTTTTTTTTAACCACATAATACTTACATAGTGCCACAATAAAATTCCTAATATTTTTTCCATCCATAGTTTCATTCATTTTTTTGATTATTGATGATGCAGAATTGAAAAGATATTAACAATCATTTTAGTTCAGGGGCCATAAACAGACCAATTTAAGTTCTAGTGGGTCAAATTGGTAAAATAGGGCCATAATATCTAATAAATACTCACAACTCTGTAAAAATGTCATGTAAATAAAACAAAGTACAATTTTGCAAAAAATGTGAATAATGTGAGGAAATATATACAAGCTGAAATGTCTTAAGTGCAATTTTAACAATATTATTATCTGTTATTGAATGTTTTGTGTATTTGTAGATCCAGTGTGATCTGTAATTATAAAGTACATGTGAAAGTGATAAACTGGCCTAGGGGCCCACAAAATGGTAATCCGCCCCTGTGCATTACTCAAAATAACTGTTTTCCAATATGCCCTGGTGGTTTTCAGTATCTTTTTCATGATTGGAAATTCTGCAGTTACTAAACAGTTTCTTTTCCCTCTCATCACACACCTATCTCTTTATACTTAAACATTTTATTAAATATTCAGAACATGCATGCTTTATTTTTAAGTTATTTTCACGTGTAAAACTCATGATAATTCTTCAAAACAAAATACTCCAGTGAAGTTCTATTCTTAGTTCGCCATCTGCTGGACAAATGTAGTAACTGCAGGTGTAAAGTGAAGAGAAGTGAAGCACTGTGCAGTTCGCAGTTGGAAAAACCAGAAACTCTGAAGTTGTCCATAAAATCTACTCAAAGTGAGCCAAAACACTTCAAGATGCAAGTGTGGAAAATGACAACAATACACTAAGGTTTGACATCAGAGATCCTTTTATTTCTGTGATTGTCCATTAACATGAGTGCTGCAGATGCTTTGTGTACATTTCCTTACAATATGCTTATTTACAGCTTCTACACACATCACAACAAACAGTGACCGGATGTTAAGGCATTAAAGCAGATGGACGTTTCTGATTAGGAAAAAGAAACACAATTTCTGTGTTGCGTTCAATCTGTTACGTGAACTGAGCATAAACACCACAAACGCACACCAACACATTTATCTGATTATTTTCCACTTTTCAAGTTTATATTTAAATCCTGTTCAGGTTAAGAAGCAGTCTATCTGTTGAGATGAAGCAGATGGAGGAAGTTCAATACGCTCTACATGGAGCGGAGATCATCTTTTTGCTGTGCTGAATTCAATAAATGCAAGAATATCAAGTGTTGAACTATACGAGTGCAATGTAATGTGATACAATCAGGCAAGACATAAGATTTAAAGCAGATTTAAAGAAAAACATAAAAGCGAATGGCACTAAGATTCTACAAGAATCATAAATAAAGGATTAAGATGCTCTCACGTGTTCATTTTTGAATAAGAATGAACGCACATCATTGCTAAAAGTTAAGAAAAGTGGTTTAACTAATAAACAGATTCTACAATTTACAGTACTCCTTAGGATGACAAAAAAAATATATAAAAAAAATAAAACAATGACAATCAAAATGAGAAGTCAACAAAAAAAAAAATCACTTTATGTGAACTTAATGGATTCAGACTGGTCTAAATCCCGAAAAATCCCTACTTTAAGGTGGGCATCAGTAGGCCCATACATGGCAATGACCAGCACTGCCATAGACGAACAAACTGCAGTTTTTTAACATGTACATGACTTCCATATTAATCCAAATCCACATGCGTAAAGGGAGCACTGTTCCCAGTCAGGACACAGTGGTAGAAAATAAGCAGCAACTCTTCTCTTTCCCTGTTTTTCAGTATTTAAACATAAAATTTTAAGCTTTATGACAAAGCCGATTGCCATGGCCCATTTATGGCCATGAATGAAAAAAAAAAATCCTGACATTATTTAGAACAAATATACCCTGAAAAAGTACATTTTTTTCCACATTAAACAAAAATAATAGAAAAAATATCATTACTGTTGTTTTTATCATCAGTTACATTTTGCAGGTAGCAGCCCCTAAACACAGAGTATGTAGCAGTTCTACATTAAAACATGCCTCCTGTGCATTTACATTTGGGACTCCCGCCTCTGTATGACCACAGATGTAATGTTTTTGGGCTAATTATTATTATTTTAATCTGACACGTCAGTCCCATGACCTTCCAGTAAGTTCATAATAAATCGACTAAAGAATTACAGCCCAATCGGCTGTAATTATTTTCATCAATGCTGCCCTCTCCCTTTCTCAATGCTGCTCTTGCTTTAATCTTATTTTACTCTATTTTATTTTAACCTGTGTATATTGTTATATATTTCTATTTTATTTTGTTAATATTTTGCTAAAATTTCGTTTTACTTATTTATTTATTTTTAGTATTTACCTTACTTATTTCTTATATAGATACTTTGCACAATTGTGAGCTACTGCACCTTCATTTCACTGTCATTACCTGCGATGTCATGTGACAGATAAATCTTCTTGATTCTTGGTCGCCGCCGTTGTTGTTTCACAGGGTTTGTGTTTGTGTCAGAACTCGATAACGGGAGTACATCGACCTAGTACAAGCTCACAGTAGGGAAGTCATGGGTAGAAGGTTGGAAAGTTGCAAGTTTCCTGGAATCCCAAAAGTTAAAAAAAAAAAAAAAAAAAAAAAATCATTTGGGGTTTTATTTCTCAAAAATCACGATATTTTTTTGCCATAACACCCACCCCTACATATCGTAAACAGCTGTCATTGTCTGGAAAATGACATCTTAAATCTTACATTTTTGAGGAAAAAACGCTGATTAGGTGTGGAGCTATAAACTGACACTGAGGAAATCACCCAAAAATAAACATCTGGAGTCTCAGCGCTTTGACCTTTTTAAGGGAATGAAGAATGAATATTCCTTATCACTGTGAAGGAGCGACTACGGCGTTCCCACAGTGACGGCGCGATCACTGTCACATACTTGGTTAAGATCCTGTTTTATTAACTTAACACGGTGGAGATGCCGCTGTACTCTGCGGACAGACGGCGCCTTGTTGTGCTACAGATGAAATGAAGCGTACATGAAACGTAGTAGATCGCTAAGTATCGCCGGTAGCGGCTCCAGAGGGGGCAACGGTTACAAAAGGGAGGGGAAAAAAAGAATGTTACATGTTAAATATATTCATAATAACAATTAGAGAATTAGATTAGAAAGGTTTATGTGACGCGTTAAGGTTGTGGAAGATTACATGAGAGTAATTGTCCCTTCAGGATGTTTGCAGTGGTGTCAATGTGTTGTTTTTTTTTTGCTTAGACGTATAAAGAATTAGAAATATAGGACTCATTCATATATTAATCCAGAAGAGAACGATCAGACTCATCTTGACACATGAATAATTATAACGCAATCCCAACCGCTCTGTTAATTAAAGCAGACTGTGAGGTTGGATAAAATAAAACAGGATTAGATGAATCTCATTGTCCTCTGAGGACTTTCCCATAGCTCAATTAACTTGGCAAATAACCTGAATAAAATACGAGTGTATTGCAATATTAATTTTCTGCAAGGAAACGGATACTGTGCAACATATGAATAATGCAACCCGACGTCCATATGCGTGCGTGCACTTCCAATGCGAAAATATGATCTGCAGAATAAAAAAAGAAGGTCCACCATCAGAGCTTGGACCCCGGCGCTAAGTTTTGGCCGCCGTCTCCACGCCATCGCCTTCTTCCTTTTCGTTTCTGGCAGAGGAGAGCTCCTTTAACCTTTTCTGTCTGGAGCTCAAATGAGAAATTTCGTGGCTCACCCTCCGAACCAGGCTCATTAAAACATATTGGGCTTCGACTCATACTTTTAACACGCTGGCCGTGAATATGCATTATTTAACCGTAGAACATCATCTGTCTCATTGTGCTTCAGAGGAACGCCAGTTTTTAACCCGGGGCCAGGCTGTAGAGAAGCGTAGAACACTTTTAGTCTGATGATATATCATTGGCGTGATCATGAAAATATGATATTTTCATTTTTGGGGGGGGTTGTAAATTGACCCTTCATGGAGGCCGGGGTTAATCGAGTCACAATTTACCATTTTCTTGTAAGAGAAACTATTTCAAGGTATAATTGTGTTCCTGGCTTGTTATGGAAATAAGTTGATCCGCATGCATAAAACTTCGCCTCATTTGAGTGGAAAAAGGCTCGGATCGCAGTTTAAAGTCTTGTTTATAAATTATACTGTTGTTACTGTTAACACTGGTTAACCACAGGTCGCTTTCTACCTTGTTGATTCTCACATGCGTGATGTTTTATGTGGTTTTTGAGATTCATTTAACACTCCTCTGTTTATGTTCCCCTGCAGGTTTTGTCTAGTTTAGTGGTGGACGCGTGGATTTTGTGGTAACGATATATAACGATACTTACACGTTAGTCATTAGAGGATTTCTTACACTAATATAGTATCGGTATTAAATAAATAAATGCAAAATAACAGCAAAGTTTTGCACACACACACACCTCCCCCGCCCCGCATTAAAATTTAACCAGTAAATCCATGTCATGTGACCAGAAGTGCGGTGATTCCGGTTAGAATTCATATGAAATTGGGTTTGTAGATTGCCAGTTACCTAGAAAAGATAAGATAAGATAATCCTTTATTATCTAATTAATTCACAGTGTTTACAGCAGCAAATATAGGAAAGCACACAAGAAATAAAATAAGAAAAATAAAATAGCAAAATATACAGAAACCAGATAAATCTAAGTGAATGAGGGATTAATGACTGCTGAGTCAGCAGAATAAGTTATTATTATTATTATTATTATTATTGCACATCATGAACGGGCATGGTGACAATCTACATTCTATACATAATAGATATGATTACATTTTGGGAAAAGTAGTCAAAGTCCTACTTTTTTTTTTTTTTATTAAAAAATAAATAAAAATATAAAAATTCCCATTTACTTCTGATGGGGAAACTTTCAGATGTCTGTAGCAGCAAAACTATTGGTTGAATTAATATCAAATTGGGTTTATATAAGTGAGGGGCGGGGTTTGTTGTTCCCAGCACCACTTCTTCTGATTTAATTGTGTGTTAATTATTTATTATTTGTGTTTTTTATTTTGACATTTTTATTTTATTCCTATTTATCTTTATTCTTTGTAATATAATTTTAATGTTAATAATAGTAATTAATAAAAAATTAGATGATCATTTTAACGTTTAATTTATTATTTGTGTTTTTCTACACTTATTTCATTAGTTGGCAATGATTATGGACGTTAAAGCTCTTAAATCTTAAATAATTATTCCTAATAATTGAAAGCATTGGTATTGGGTATCAAATGAATAAAAGTGGTATTGTCCAGCGCCATCGTCTTCCCTCCTGTTTACAAATTATATTGTTGTTACTGTTACAACATATCTGAAATCACAGAGGTTTGCTTTCTACACTTTTAATTCTCACATGCACTGTTATATTCCTTTTTATGATTCATTTAACACCACCCGGTTGTGTGCTCCTGCAGGTTTTATCTGTACTGCTGAGCAGCTAGCTTCCAGCATATTTGATTATTGTTTAGGAGTCGTAGGTCACAACGTGATTTAGTGATAATTACTGCAAATAGAGTAGGCTTCCTGCAGATTTTTGCAGCTGGTTTTGTCTAAAAAAAAACAACAAAACAAACAATACTAGAGAAGGACTCGGTATACTACAGAGGGAAGTATCAGGGGGTAATAATTCCAGCAGAGACATCCCAGATCTACCCTCGAAATTAGTCGATTAAACCATAAAGACTGTTCAGAAATCGAGGCGTTGCCCTCGGGCTGTCAGATGAGAATGTCAAATAGCAGAATAAACTGGTACAAGGATTCATTTCTTCCATCAAGATATTAACAAATAGAAGCACCACAGCATTGGAACTATGGTCGTTTTATTAGCCTCTGTGAAGAACAACCACTTTTATGATCTGAAAGTGTCTTTATTTCCTTCCAGTGCGAGAAACAACCAATTTGTTGAGCACATCTTACCTTGAGATTGTTCCTTTTAACCCATAAAGATTTTATTTTCTACTTTTCTGTGAAATGTGAAGTGAAATTTTCTCTATATTGAGCCTTTCTTAAGTGATTTATCACAGTTTATGATAATATTATCTTCTGTTTTTTGCATGTTATCAATAGAAATCATGAAGATGTTCATAAAAGTTCAGATTAATCCTTTAGTGGTCACTACAGCGGACATGTGTTCTACAGATGTTCTTATATATACATATGGATTTTGTTGTTTTAGTTCTATATTAGCCAAAATAGTCGCACTTATGCAGAATCCATTACTGTAAGTTTGCTGTTCTTGATTAACCTGATCTGCAGTAACATGTTTGAGTGGAAATTGATTATTAATATTATTAGACTGTAATTTTATTTGTTTTTTGCATATTATCACCATGGAGTAGTGGCTCGTATTAGTGTATGTTACACTGTGAGAAAACAACAGGTTATACACACATAATGTATCGATAAATTCATGTTTATTCGATTCAAAAATTACACGTATGGTGTCCAGCTGAGTGGACAGGTTTGGAACGCCATAAGAAAATAGGTTCATACGAATTTTTTCAATTATATATATATTTTTTTTTCATGCCTTAATGGGAATAAAAGGGGAAAAAAAATCTTGAAGTTCTCATAATTCATCCTCGTCTGATTCAGGGTCGTAGATGTACGGAAGACATTTTATTAAATCCACAAACTTTACAGGTCGACCAACACTCAGCTGGGCGTTTCCTTTCCTCTTCCTGTTTTTTTTTTTTTTTTCTTACCCCTCCTTGTTTAAACCAATCAGAGGTGCCTTATTAACACATCATGAATATTCATGAGGGACACTGGAAAAGCCAGTCGTTCAACC
>JAPSES010022897.1:0-13279 GCA_029822895.1 Maxillicosta whitleyi
TGTAGAGCAACAATTCCACTGTAGTTCATATAAAACACTGCATTAAGAACTTGGCTGTAGTGCACAAATAAAGATGGCTTTGATAAACTTAAAATATGTAAACGTCAGATGCTGTGTCACAAACTTGATAAACTAATTATTTGTTGTATGTGAAATATCGATACTGACGCCTCCGTATCGATAGTGTATCGTGAAGATGCCCGCGACCATATATCCCTGTATCGATATTTTGAACACACCCCTACTATATACATGACATCTTTTTCTTTTTTTTTTAGCCCTAAAAAGTGCAATATCTTATCAGACAATCTCTGCATTATGCTGTGGTGGCAGTCGATCCAAGCTTTTCATTTATGTACAGTTCTCTAGTCAAGTGTCTGGTATGTTCCACAAATGTAGGTGATGAGGGTTGAGACTAAGCCACAGCTCATTTTCACCAAACATCAACATAAGTGGGAAGATCATAGTTACAAGTACAAAAAATAAAAAAAAAATCCGTCTCATTCCCATCTTATATCCTCTCTTATTTTCTCCCACACTGTCTCTGCATCACTGAACCTAAAGTCTGTGCCAAAACCCCAGAGGCATCACTTGTGAAAACAAACACATGAATGCTCAGTTGTTCACACACACACACACCCACACACACACACACACACACACACACACACTGCTGGACTGTATCCATCTGAAAAAAGGCAACAGTTTATTACAGAGTTAAGCCTGCAGTGCAGTCTGGGCAAAGCTGCAACAAACACCTACGACCTGTGGGCAGAGGGGTTACTTGTATATGAATTAAAATCATTGTCTCCCTCTGGTGTTGAGGAATGGGACAACAATGCTCCAAATAAAAGAGTCTGGCTGATGGAAGATGTATTAGCAAACAATATATTAACAAAACAGTACTATAAATCTGCTAAGCCAGCATGTTTGAAAAATGCACACAAAACGTGCTCACATATGCAGGACTATTATATTGAACATGGTCAAAATAAATAATACAATTTCACAACTAAATTTGATCAGGTGGTCGTGTATTTCATTAGTTTATGCTTTTCTCATAGTCACAAATGAGATATTTTCCCTGCACTGACAACTTGTAACTATAATGTAACTGTATGCCCTATGGAGAGGAAATCCTTTTAGTCCATGTTTCATTGTGGTTGCCCTCTAAAGCAGAAAAACGCCGCAGACAAAAAAACACGCTGAGCAGACAAGAGTGAGGGCACACATGTACAACGGGGATGGCTTACTCATTCAACACATGATCCTTTACTCATTTAGACCTTGTTTCTTCACGGCTTTACTAGAAAACAAGCAGAAGGGAGATGGGAAATGATGTTTAACTGAGATGCACATTTATGGTGGAAGGTGAGGTAAAAGGTCTTTATCAGCAGCGGAAAACAAGAACCAAAGTTTGGGACAACAGTGCTGCGTGACGATGAATTCAAAGGGCGAGTGGGGGTGTAACACTATATAATGAGAGTTTGTGGAAAAAGATAATTTGTCGTCAATATATATTTATATATATACTGCATAGTGACTCAAAGTAGTTGCTTTCATGTGGGAGGATGAGAATGCTGCTCCTTTGTGGCTCATCGTTTGCCCAATGAGTGGGAGAGACCACCTACAACACACAGGCAGTCTTTTCTTTGCAAAAACATTTAATTAGTTACACTGAGGGGTAATGTGTATGTGAAGACATGTGAGCACTGAATATACTTGAAACTATTTACAGAAGAAACAAACCAGTCAGCAAAATGGTAATATTAAGACCACATCCGTATAGACAGGTGGTCATCAGTGCAGTGCAGTTTTATAAAGCCTTCATAATAAGAGTCCTTTACGTGTTTTCTAATGTTATTTTACATGGTATAATTTTACTTAAAGAGGTCATATTTAGCTAAATCCACTTTTATTAGTCTGAGCTTAATTTCTTTGTGTTATTGGGGGCCGTAACGGTTCATAAATCCAATCCAACTTTATTTATAAAGCACTTTATTACAACTAAAGTGCTGTACAGGAAAATAAATAAATAAAATAGTTAAAGAGTAAAATACAAGAATAGATAAAAGCAATGGTATCTGTACAATTAAAAAACAACAAATTAAGAATAAGAGCAATAAAAATCAACACCAAAGTTTAAAAAAAAAGTTTAAATTTGAACCCTATAAGATCTTTATATTAATTTTGGCAAAAACTGAGTGGATTTCTACAAACTGATTTAATTCCTTCTTAATTTGTTACCTTTTATAACTAGTTACATCACTACATTTGCACATATAAGGTCCAGACTTCCAACAAACATTTCTCAGAGTACGCCATAGTTGTAGAAGTAAAAACTGAAAATATGTCTAAACTTTGAGCCAATTATCTAAAAGTTTCAGTTGTTGGTTGTATTAATGAACACAAGTGGCTGAATGGGACAGAGCAGCACGGTCAACAACCTCGAGGGGGCGTGGCCTGAAGTGGCTCATGTGCATTTAAAGGGCCAGCGCTCAGAATGACCTTTCTGATGTCATTAGTCATAAATATTGTCAAAGATGGACCTGTGGAGGTATACATGTCTTTTCCTTCTTTATTATGCATTTCATGGCTGGTGCGACTTATACTCTGGAGCGACATATAATCCGGAAAATACGGTATTTCAAAAATTCCAAAAGCTAAATTTCTTGAAACTGTGAACAAAGTCCTGTGCCAAGCCCATCTGAGATATCAGGTTTATTGTTTCACTGTAAGGTTGTAGTCCACTGAAATCATTTAATGAAGAAAAAGTCCTAAAATGCAAAAATTGGTGCAGAAGCAGTACATCAGGTTGGTAAACTGTGAATATAAAAATACACTGCGATGAAATAAAGATCTTCAGGAACCTGATTCCATAAAAAATCCATATAGGAATGAATAAAATATGACTGGCCTGGAGTGTGAAAAACATATTATTATTTTGAAATATTGTCTGTCCACTCAAACATAAGGTTCACTGCTCTCCTATCACATCCAAACACCAGCTTTTTACATGTACAGTATCTGGATCGGGAATGATGTTGGAATTATTGCTGCAAAAGAGCACAAACCCCAAGATGAAAAATGCAATTTTACCCTTGTTTAATTATCACACCCCGAAAAGCATTAAACCACAGGCAACAAAATCAGCAACTGCCTTCATATTCTAATACCGCTCATCAATATTCATTTAAGGAAAAAAAAAAAAGGAAAAATCAGGTAGGCATCTGAACTGAACAAGGGCATATGGGTAATTGGCGCTGGAACTAACTTCTCTTCCGTGTTTTTTACCGGTACTCATATGCAGATTTATGCAGTCATTTTGTCCATCTCAGCATCCAGATGGCTGAGATGTTAGCTGAAATAGTGATTAAGATTCAATGTAAAATTAACTCATCACATCAATAATGCACCTCGCACTATTAACGCATTTAAACCTCCTTCAGGATAATCCAAATAAAAACGATGCTTAATTTAATGTCAGCTCTGTCTGTGCACACTGGACTCACTGCATTGTCCTGCCGTGTTTTATCACAGCGCTGCAGACCCATCTACCACCAAAGGTCTCTGATGAGTCATTATAAGACATCTAATCCTCCAAGATCACATAATACCCAAGTCATTAGTCAGAAGTGATATTCTATAATTTATACTGAAGATGGAAAGGCAGTGGTGTACTGTAGAGAGCCTGAATGGGAATAGTATGTTCCAGTTTATTCTTATCACATAATTCACATGGGTTATATGACGTACTGATATTCTGTACTGTCAATAACAGGGAGGTCTGGTACCAGAACATGTAGGAGTACCAAACCACCACCAATCAATGTTATGGACAGGGTGCTCACTCTTCATCTAAATCCAAAATTCCAGACTTTTTCAAAACTGCTATTTTTGTCCCAACACCTTGATTTTATGTACTTTTATTAGTGGTGTCCCAATCTAGATTTTTTGGCTTAGTTAGTTTTACCAATACTGATCCAATACCACCTATTTACAATAACATTTTCATTTAAATTTGGAGTCATTATTTATAGGTTATTATGCTTTTATTTTAGTTGAGATGGCAATTGGACTGAATGTGGAATCTGAACTAAAATAAGTGTATGTAAAAACAAGAACGCTAAGGTCATCCAACGCAGGGTTATTACCGACACCCAGAAATATAATAAAGAAAATGCGGTACGCAGCCTTTGCTAACTATGCACCAAAGTTATGGAATATAATTCAATAAAATATTAGAGAATCCAGCTCACTGAACACATTTAAAACCAAATTAAAAACATTTCCGGCACAATTCCAAACCATGAATAATTTTACTTTATTCTATTTCTCTATTTTATTGAAATATTATAATTTATGTATAATCGCTTAGAATTACGTCTTTATTTCACCCCTGTCTTATGCAAATCTCTGTAAATGTCATTTGATTTCTTGTACTTTTATAAATGTATGTGTAATCAAATCTTGCTATACAAATAAAGTGTATTATTATTATTTCGACTTTTTTGTTGTGTTGTGATGTTTTTTCTCATGTATTCCTCATCTTACAAGATTATGTGCTTTTGAACATACTGTAAAATTCAACTTTCAGTCGACTTAAGACTTTGGCACCAAATTCCAGATTTTTGAGACTTCCAAGACCTGCACAAGCACAAGGTATGACTGTGTATACAAATCCGTATTATGGTATTACCAAGTTTTCTCCTTCAAATAAATGCTCGTAATTAGTTATTTCAACAGTTGGTCAAAGTAACAGTGTCTTAATGATCTTAATGCGCTAAAGCTCTGTTAGCTTAGCCCTGTATTTGGACACTAAACAGTCACAGTAAAACCATTTCCTTTGTGTTGGTCAGAACAGTCACAGTTTAGTCTGAAACACAGATCAACAAAACTTAGTAAAGATAATAACACGACATAATAACTTTAAACCTTCATAAGCCTCTCATTCATGTAGAAAACAAATCCTACAATCATTCTTTTCATTCAGAGGTGTGTGCAGTGATGAAAAAAGCAACAGTGCTTCTAGTTTGAAGCACTTAGTCACTATCTTTGACTCCAAAAGTAGTTCATTTAGCAGTTCTTAACACCTTGTTAAACTTTGCTCAAGGGCCCTGCCGTGTTAGTTTTCCCACACCTACAGACTAGTGACTCACTACACTACCCTCTAGTGATCATATAAATACATTGGTCTGACAATGGCTTCACTAAATCGCCATCTTTGCAATAACTTCAGGACTTTTGATCTCAAACACTAATAAGAATGGTAGGTAATTTCTAATATTTTAAAGTAGAAATACTACAGGTGCATAGATTTTTTTTTCACATTTCAGATATGATGATTTGTTTAGGAGTTTCGGGCGATGTTTCTTCTGCTCTGTCCCTTATATTTGTTATGATATGAAACGTTCAAATTTGTGCTGAACTTTGGAGAAAAACTACAAGTCAAACGGAGCCAGATGAACTGCAACATCTGCCACTTCCCACTGTGCATCATGCATACCAAGTAAGAACAACATTAAAGCGTTTAATATTCCCTAACCAATAAATGTGTGGGTTTTAATGTCAACAGTGTCTGCGGTTCTGTCCAGTAGACCATTATCAACCTTCTCTGGTTTGAAATGTTTTGTCATGGCATATTGTCATAACCTTTAAACTTATCTACACATTTTTTTTTTTTTTTTTTACAGCTGCCAGTGTCAGAGAAGCCAGTTCCCAGGGGATAATCTATATAACACAGTATATGAGTATCAACACCTGCTACAGGCTAATGACTCACTGAACGCCGTATATTCATCGTTCAACATGTGAAAATATCATGTGACGCATCACGCCCCTTTGCACGGAGCGATATCAATTTAAAATGCAAATCAAACTCAAGTTTCAATTCAACATGTGAATGTTTTCACACATTGGGCCGTCGGGAAGATCACTGCACAGCCCGCATATTTATTAACAAGGCTGGTAAAGAATTCAAAACATTAAATGATGAACCTGACGTTGAGGAGAAACCCACTGGCACCGGGTCAAAGAGTGTAGAGTAAGAGGAGAGGAGGGGAAGCGTCTAATTCTGGTGACCTGAGCCTAGAGCACCTGCAAGGCCTGGAACGCTATCGGTGAAGCGAAGACACGCCGTGACACGCAACACAAGGCAAAAACATCACAGGATCCTAGGTTTTTTTTTTTTACAGCACCGCTACTACACACCTGCTTCAGTCTGAAACATTTATACATGTGCTTATGACCGTTTGTACAGTCTGAAAACACATACAGCACATGTACCCCCCATATCATTGAACCCCACATGGATGGCACATTCCTAACACAAATATGGACATTGATCCTTTACCATTTAACATAGAGGTGCCAAACATATGGGCCAAAACCAGCCCACTGAAGGGGTCCAATCTGCCCCGTGGGATGAGTCTGTGAAATGCCAAAATTACACATTACATTACACTTGATATTAACAGTCGTGGGTAGCAGTGGGTATTGCCAACGACCTATTAGTAAAAGCATATTCAAGTGTTTCTTTGTTTTTATTCTATTTTTGGTAGCAACATTTACCTGCCAAGAGGCCTATGGAGTTCTGCAGGTCTAACATTTGTTTCTATAACATAAAATGCTGTTTGATCCATCAGTTGAATAAACACACCCCGAGCATATCATAACCCATAAGGAGCCAGTGTGACTTTTGTAGCAGTTACCAAATAAATCTTTCTCTTTATTTAACCTCCTTAAGTATTTTTTTCACTATTTATTATAATATTATACTCTGGATTTTGCTTTTTCCCCGTCGTGGATATCATGTCTTTTCCTATATTTAATTGACTGATCCTGTAGATGTTTCTAAAGGTCAGAGCAAACTTTATTATATGAAAAATATGAAAATGAGTTTTTCAGTAAAAATCTATCATTAACTGAACATAAACCAAATATATCCATCCACTACCAGTGATCCGACTCCATGGGTTTTACTGGTGAATCAGTGTTGTAGAAGATGATGGTGTTTCCATGGTAACTATGGAGCCTCTGAATATCCAAATGGGTCATATCTGATGAGCATAAAAAGACGACAACTTGTATTTTACATCATTTATTTCCATGTTTTGACAGGATCACTGAATCAGTAGTTTAGATCAGTAGGTGTGTTCGGTCAACGGTGGATATTTGGGACTTTATGGGTTAAACACCACAACCCACCTGATCAATCCCATCCCTTCATGTGCACAATCACTCCAGGTCACATCATCTGAAATCAGGTTCTTGCAGATGTTTAGAAGTTTACTGTTCACAAATGGCCTCCACTGTCACTAGATCACAGTACAATGAGGCCGTCTGTGACCATGGATGTGCAGCGGGTACAGTTACAGCAGCTGAGTGATGCTTTTGTTTTAACCCTTTCATGCATGGATTATCAGAACCATAACCAGTGCTTTTATTATTTATTCAGGCATTAAAAACAAACAATGCATTTGGGGGAAAAAATGTATAAAGCTATTTTTTGCAAAAAAAAAAAAGTTGCAAAAATGTCCACTAAGCTGGACACCATGTGTTTAATGTTTAAAACTAAGAAACATGTATTTACTAATATACTATGTGAAAACTACAACATAAAATCATTTTAATGCCTCTAATCTGGTGTTTTCCCACATTTTAACATACTCTAATACTAGTCATTACTCATTTCATGGTGATAATATACCAAAAAAGTCTAATAACAAGCACTTGATTGACACTCAAACATGTTACAGCAGTTTATCTAGAACAGATAAATTACAGTGATGTTATCAATTGCAGTGCATAGGTTGATGCATAAGTGTCCAATGTGTTGGCCGATATGAAACTAAAACAACAAAATCCATGAATATACAAAAACACCCTTGAACAGCTGTCCTCTGTAGTGATCAGCATGCACGAAGGACAAAAACCTCTGAGGTATAGTATACTTGTTAAATCTATGTCCGTTCTGAAAGCAGAGGAGATCCAACCTGGTACTGAAAAGGTGTAACTAAACAAGTGACTAGTTAGTAGTTATTTTAGAGCCCACGGTAATGCGTTTTTACAATACTTCATGCAGACCTATAAAGGCAATTCAGATGAACTCAGGATCCCATTAAGTAAAAGTAACACTGAAAACACAGAAATACTTTCTAATAGGAACTGTTACTTTTCCTATGCACTGTCATTGTAAACCACCAACATGTGACTGTATCATGTTACACAACAAAAAGTCCCTAAAACATTGCAACAATTGGTCTAACCCGATTGGATCAGACTATCAGATAATCATGTACTGACACACATCTAGAGAAAACTGCCAAAAAGTAACTTAGATAATGTTCACAAGATTAAATATTACATATTAGTTTAAAAGTTTTTGTCGTAATGCTGATGTTGTACATGATATGATAATCATAGCATATGCACTGCAGAAAGCCTTACCTTAATTAAGATATATTTTCTTAAAATGAACCCAAAATTTCTCGTTCTATATTTTTGCTTAAAATAAAATTGTCAGACAAGATAATTCTGCTTGTTTCAAGATACTTTGCACTTAATTATCTTATTTAGTCAAATGGTCTTGGCATTGAGTATTTACAGCTAGTTTTAAGTTTAACTTTGAAGCTTGAAACAAGCATTTAACCACATTTTAAGATGAGTGATCAACAATCAAAAGATCTGAACTTGAGTTTCATGAGTCAAATTTTATTATTTTAAAACAATATTACTTATTTTTAGTCTAAAAATACTATTTTTAAGAATGCTGTGCGAGTATTATATTCTTTTTTTTCAAAATCTTGCCAAGTAAAATTTTCTTGTTCTGTTGGCAGATAATTTTCCTTATTTTAAGTATTATTTTTCTTATTTTGATTATTATTATTATTTTTTTAATGATGATGGATAATAATGATGGAAATGATGTACAACTAGATATTTTGTGATGTGGGAGGTTGGATTTTAGTCCTTAATTATCTAAACCAATCATCTAATCAATAAATAATAAAGTAATAAAAGTAATAAATCATCTTAAGGTAGATTGTACTTTTTATTTGTAATTGTGTTTGGATCTAAAGTTTAAAAAACACAAAAAAAAACAACACAATTTAACTGGCGCTGATCTGACTTTTTCAGTGGTGTTTCTTTTCATATTCAGAATTATAATGTACAGATACAGAAACAGATGAACTTTACTGAAATTAAAGGGGAAATTATTATTTTATTTTTTTACATCAGCTCAATCAAAAGAAATAAATAAAACCAAACAAAGACAATCAATCATCAGTCTAAGAATCATTAGACTGAGGTGTTGTAGACTTTGATGAAGCAGACATGAAGGGTCTTCTGTAAATCTCAGTCCCGCATTTTAATGAGGTTCATTGCCCAAAACAGTTTTATGGTTTATCAGCATAAGATGAAGAGGATGATATGGATTTTATGGCTTATACGTTACTCAGTCAGCCCTGTGATGAACCGGAGACATGTCCAGGGTGTACCCCGCCTACGCCTATAAGTAGCTGGGATAGGCTCCAGAGACCCCCCCATGACCCTAGTGAGGATAAAGCAGGTTCAGAACATGAATGAATGAATGAGTGAATGAATTCTCAGTGTGCCCCTCTTCTTGTCCTCATCATAAGTTTGATCAATCACAAAAAACACAACTTTATGCAGAAAAAAATTGTAGAGATTGAAGAAGTTTGCTGTAAATGAGTAAACTGACTAGAAAAAAAGAAACAAATATTTCTGTTACATCAACATATTCTATAAAAGAAATTTTTAAAAAAAACTTTAAAAATACATAAATTGCCTAAAAACGACCTATTACTGTTATTAACATAGCTAGTGTGACCTGTCAAACTTAATTTCTTTACAAAATCAGGTGGTTATAAGTTAGAATAGAATAGAATAGAATAGAAAAAATAGGCACATGCTTATTTTTACTAATATTAACATTGTGTTGATCATAGCATCATGTCATTTATAGCTTCTGTTTATGAATAATATGTAAATATCACTGAAATAAATACTATTATTTCATCTTAACTTTGTTCACATTGTCATCTACGTCTACAGAATTCTATTTTTTTTTTTTAATGAAAATTATTTTAAATGTTCTACCTCAACATTTCTGAAATATTTCTCACCATCTGACCTTAAATAATCAAGTAAACATTTGGCTTTAAATTTTCCATGAAACTTCTAATCAGATCAGTAACAGATTTATTGTAACATGTCAAATCAACAAGAATGGAAAGTCCTACAAGCTCTCAGTGGGACTTTTCCTAGTATTTTTGTCCATGGAATGTATGTCTATAGACTGGGAAATCCGGATAAATAACTGTATATTACAGTTGAATATGATGGAGAATATTTAATAGACAAACACAGTTCTTACTTTTCTCCTCTTTGAAATAATCTACATGAGTATAAAGTCATTCTCACTTCCTGATCAAAACGATACGTCTGCCTTCGGATTATTAATGTCTTACTTCCACAGCATAAAGTGGAACAGCTCACAAACAGACCTCCCCTTCAACCACACAAACACCTCCCTCCATTTAAAGGAGCTCCTCCTGACACCAGCCACTGTGTCAAACCTGGTCAAAGCTTAATCTGAGTTATCCAGACCAGACAGGTGCATCTATGACTCCGACGCAGAGGCCGTCGCCATGGTCCACTTCGATACGGTTCTGGACGGGGTGCGCCTGGCTCTCACCTGGGCTTCTCCTGCTCAGATACAAGAGTTTTTGGAGGGTTTGGTGGAGGAACAGATCATCTCAGAGGTCTACGGCAAACATTTGGGTCTGCTTCGACCGGCTGAAGGTACTGCAGTCGACCACCAGCCAATCAGCCGCAAGCACGGAAGCCAGGTGAGGATGCAGTCTGAAGAATCTCCCAACCAGACAGGATCACCAGAGGATGAATATTCAATTATTCAAGTGTATGAGCAGTGTGTGGACAATGAAAACACACACAAAGTGACTTGGATCAATGAGATTTCACCAATGGAGGAAATAACTGATTTGACAGACAGACTCGTTTGGGGACAGACATGCGACGACCCGCCTGATCTAAATGGAGAAATAAGAAAACTGCTGAGAGGTGCAACTTCAATGCAAGGGCCTGAATGTGATAGTGAAAGAAAGGATGAGGGGAATTTAGATAGTGAGAGGGAGTGGTTAGAGCAGGTAGAGGAGGCGGCTCGCAGAATAGCAGTACCTCTTTGGCAGCACTGGGACAGAGGACAGAAGATTTTAATTCCACTTGTTCCTGATTTGACAAGTGACGGTTCAGCAGCGCACAGTGAAGCACAAAACAATGTGTTGGACATGGAAGAGGAGGCTGAGGTCACAGTTGCCTGTAGGACGTTGGATTTTTATATTAACGGAGCAGATGTTACAGATGCAAACCTCTTCTTGGACGCAGACGGAACTGCTGACCTTCTACATGACCTTTCTCTGTACGACAGTGGGTTCGACATCCTGGACTGTTTCAACGGCCCTGGAGAAACTAAAGCTGCCTCATCTATTATCCTAAAAGACTCCACAACTGATTCCAAAAACAACATCGGAGAGGAACTAAAGGTTGATTGCGATGTTTTCTGGGCAACAAACACAACAGAAGAAACGAGTAGTTGCACAAAAACTGGACTCACAGATAGTTTTGCACATTTTATTTCATCTTTTGCACTAAAAGACACTCAAGCAAATCAGCAGGAAAACTTGCTTATCCCAGATGTACATCACAGCACCGATATAGATGACACAGAGATCATAGAAAATGTACTCCAGACTGCTTTATCCACAAATGAGTTGGTAGACTGCCATGATGAGCAAGAGCACATGGAGTCATCATGGGGTAAGTCCGAAGAATAGCTGCTCTTTCTACAAATAGAACCAGAAAAAAAAAAAAAAAAGCTTTGTTCCCACTTGATTTGTTTATAAGCCTGAGTTAAACTTTCACTTTCATTTTGAATGACTCCAAAGTTGATTGTGGGAGCTACTGTACATCCCAGAGCTGCAATTATCTGACAAAAGTGGGTGTGGGAGTGGGAGAGATGTGTTGACAGAAACTCACTCAACAGGAATTTAGGTTGCCATTAACTAATCTGCTGTGGTTAAATGATTTAACTTTACATGATGGTGAAGTTCTGGCAACAGAGAAACATTTGAGACGTGTATGATGTAAGATGTTATGTAATAAGAAACAGTGACATCATTTTGAGTTACATTTGCTGCATTTAGTAGCATTCATATAGACTTTAAAGGGTTTACAACTGAGATAATGAGTGTAAATTTGTCAGATGGTTGTGTTTATTGAATACACAAACATCAACAACAGAGCGAGTGACAGCAGGAATATGTGCTTTGCAAGTTCTGAACACGGAAAAGTTAGAAATCATGCATTCCTGTTTTTTATGTTACTTCAATTAAGACTATTTTTGGTTTTGGGATCTATTTGCATAGTTATTGAGAATATTTAATTATACCCAGTGTACTTAGAAGTATTTGGTAAAACTAAAGGTTAGGTTTATTGTGTTGTTGTTGTTGTTGTTGTTGGTGTGTGTGTGTGTGTGTGTGTGTGTGTGTGTGTGTGTGTGTGTGTGTGTGTGTGTGTGTGTGTGTGTGTGTGTGTGTATTAATTCAATGGCACCACACAATACACCAGTGATTAATCTAAATGCCCTTGATGAACAGGTAAAGCAGGTACTTTCCACTTCAATCTGTGTTTCCTCATTCATGGTGACTTTGTAACTGTGCCAGTTCCACAGAGAGTGAATAGGTCATGATTTAAGCCATGTAACTTATTTTTAAAGCCCTTAACCAGTTTTCAGTCTCACAGCTTTACCGTGCACATTATAACTGCATATAATGTTGTAATAATCACTGACACGGATCGAAATGGGGTTTCATTTTCAAGTGTTTTGGGGTTGATAATGGCTTTTATTCCACCTGATTATAAAGACAAATGAAAGCACTGTGTTTTGTTTTTTCAGCTCAGTATTTACACTAAACAAAAGAGAAAGTGTGTGCTGAGAATAACTCTTTAACCCTTAACCCGTAAAGACCCAAACACCCAACAGTGACCAAAAGCATCTACTGATCTAAGCTGTTTAATATTTGTTGATCCACTAAATGTATCAATATAATTGTTGTAAAATACAGTTTGTCATGTTTTCGTGGTCATCAGATATGACTTATTTGGATGTTCAGAGGCTCTGTAGTTACCATGGAAACACCATCATCTTCTACAACATTGATTCACCAGTAAAACC
>JAPSES010022906.1:0-13279 GCA_029822895.1 Maxillicosta whitleyi
TGTCAGTCACAATATGTGGGGGAACTGTGCTGCTTGGCGGAGGTTTGCGCTCTCTGAGTGCTTTTCTAGTTTACATTTTTGATAGGTTACAGTAATGTGTTATTTTGTCTCAAACAGTAGTGTCTGCTCATTTACCACATCAGATGTTTCTAAGACACATTTAAACAAGTGGAAAAGTGAATCAGCAACTTCGAACTCAAATAATTCTGTAAATGAAACTGTTGTGAACTTCTTGGTGTATTACATAATCTACAACTGCTTTACATGTTTTACATGAGCTACAGCAGTAAAACTATTCTGCCTGCTCCTGAAATGATTTCCTGCCCTTCTGAAGGACAAAACCCTCAACACTCATTGACTTGTATTGTGTCAACAAAGACGTTTGAGTACAGATGAGAACATCAAATCTTTTTCCTCCCTCTCAAAAACAAACACATAGGTATCTAAGTGACAGGCCCTACTTTAATATGAAACAATGTGATGAATAATAGGTGTATCCTCTGATTCATCTAGAGCTCCTCATGAGTGAAGTATGTGGAAGTGAGGAGTAGAAAAACCCATGTTTGCGTTTCCTTGAAAACATAGATGTGAGAGCTTACATTAAGCTGTTTTCAAAACTTGGCAGTAGCTGAAACTGGTTTGTTCACTTTCAGGATGAATACTAAAAAAGGTTTCACAGCTATTACAGCAGGATGAATCTAAATGTTCTTTACCAACATTCTCAAACTATGTTTTGTTTCTTAAAGGGTTCATTTTTTTTTATTATTATTATTAGTCTTTGGTTCATTTATTTGTGTATTTGGACACTAATAGTCCCAGAAGTGTGAATTTGAACCCCCCAGGTGCTGCAAAGCTGTTTTTATATTAATTCCGGAAAAAATCGAGTGCATTTCTACAACCTGTCTTAATTTGTTGCATCTAGAACTAATTATGTTACGACATTTTCACATATAAGGTCAAGACTGCTGATGAATATTTCTCTGAGTACGACATAATTATTTCAGCAGTAGTAGTAAAAACTGAAACTATGTCCAAACTTTGAACTGATTACCTCAGATATTCAGTAGTTAGTTGAATGGGACAGAGCAGCACAGCCAAGAACCTGAAGGGGGTGGAGTGTAAAGTGGTTCATTTGCATTTAAAGGGCCAGCACTCAAAACAACGTTCTGGTGTCATTACTCAGAAATAGGGCTGAAGATGGACCTGTGGAGTTGAATTAATGAAGAATTCAGACCCAAACAGAGCATTTACAGTTTATGTAGACCACAGGGAAATGTTTTATAATGCATAATTCTAATTATAAATACAAAATATCACTGATTGTTTTTTTTTTCCCTTCGCAGTCCACATCTGATAGTTTTCAAGGGTTTGCTGTCCCAACACCCAAAGTCCCCGTTCTCCCCCCGGTGAATGGTCCAAAGATCAATGGTTCAGGTGAGCGTTGGACTACCTCAGATATGTACTTTTAAGTTTGACCTGGCAAAGTCTAAAGTTGTATTATTTACACTCCGGTCACTTTTGGTGCCTTTGCTCGAACTCAGTTGATGGATCGCAGCAATCTGAATGTCACGATAAAGGGTTAAAAATGCAGGGCAGGTAAATGTTTGGCCAGGACATTGCTCAATAACCTTTGTGAACATCCATACCAGATGGCAGGCATGTTTACAGAATGGGAGTGTTTGCATATTAGAGAAAATGGCAGAAATAATTGCATTTAATTTAAGACCTCAGCAAAGATGGAACACTTCAGTAATAATTTCAAGAATAATAGCTCAAAATCTGTCTATTTTATAGGATTTATATTTATTCTTCTTGTTTTTTGATATTATATGTCAGATGAGTTTAACTTAATCCCATTTCATTGTACATTACAGGGACAAAGTAGCTTTAATCCAAACTACTGCACGTATTCCCTCACAGAGAAACACGGAACAACAAAGGCTAAAACCTTTTATTACCTGCCTCTTTTGTAATGATTACCTCAATTCCTTTATGAACTAGTCATAGTTCAGACCGTTACAGTTTCATTTAAACAGAAACCCATTGAAAAAGCATTAAAATGTAGTATTCGTTATGGTCAGTCATAATGATAAATGTCCAATTGTTATTTCTTTCCATTGTAAAGGCTGATTGGTCCTGAATAAAAGTTGAACAGGTCACATTATTTGTGGATTGAAACTATTCTTTACTGTCAGATCATGGAAAACACCAGGTAAAAAGGTGAACATTTCAGAAATTTAAAGCTAAAACATTTAAAACAGATAAAATCTCTCTTAAATTTACAGAAGTCAAACTGAATAAAGAAGAAAAAAGTAGCTGAAAATATAAACAAAATAAACACTTATTTGGCAGAAGTTATAATTATTGCAATATTTTTAGCATCACTGGGTCTTAATTAACTTTGAGGAATGAACACATGCTCATGCACTTCTGAATCAACTCTCTGCCTGTGTTTTTAGGCTGTAATCTACTTTATGTTGCCCAGATTTGGTTCAGTCACAGATGTTTGCAGACAGGTAGTGTTAACATGTGATTGACAATTGTTGTAATAATAAAATAATCACATATCAGATTTCATCAGCCACGACGGGGGCATGACTGTGCTTCAAAAGCGGCTTCACTTTTCCATAAAACATCACATTAATGTATCTTTATATTTAATCATTTAAAGAGGAAGAAAGGTGTGTATTTTCAAATTCTGGTGGTTTTTCCTCTTGATTTCTTCTCCTGCAGCTTTAAGTGTAATTCTATCAGAAATAATTTGAGCGATATTTTGTACTGTTCATAGTGTTTTTTTTATAGTATATACATAAAAAAGTCACCACCAGGATTTAACTAACAAATACACTACCAGTCAAAAGTTTGGACTTTTTTCTTTATTTTCATGACTATTTACATTGTAGATTCTCATTAAATGCATCAAAACTATGAATGAACACATAAGGAATTATGTAGTTTAAAAGTGTGAGATAAGTCAAAGCATGTTTTACACTTTCTTCAAAAATAGTCATATTTGGCTTTTATTACTGCTTTTCACATTCTTGGTATTCTCTCGATGAGCTTCATTATGTACTCACCTGAAAATCTGAAAGTCTTGAAGGAGTTCCTGGTGATGCTGAGCGCTTGTTGGTCATCTGCCGTCCATTTCATGGCATTTAAATGAGAAGATGTGTCCAAACGTTTGAATGGTAGTGTAGTTCTGCACTGAAGAATTACTGCAGTGATTCATGTTTCAGTTGTTTAACCCTTTAATTGATGCAGGAGTAGATTCTCATTCTTAAACAACCATCAGTTTTTCATAGAGCATAAGGATTAGACCAGGGGGTTCAAACTCATTTTCTTTCAGGGGCCACATTCAGCCCAATTTGATCTCAAGTGGGCCAGACCAGTAAAATAACAGAATAACTTGTAAATAAAGACAACTCTATTTTAATAAAATAAAAAAACAAACAAACATTATATTATGAAAATACTATAAACTATATTATAAACTAGTATAAACTATCCAACCAAAAAAAAATTACATTTCTTAAGAACAATAAGTGTAATTTTAATAATATTATGCCTGAACTTATCATCTGTAGATGTGCATTATGGATCAGATCTACAAAGACACTAAACACTGACTAACAGGCATGTGCTTAATTTTTCTTTACACATTTCAGGTTGTTCATATTTGTTCAGGTTATTCACATTGTTCATATTTATTGTTATAGGACGGTATGTAAATGTAAATATTTTTCATAATTTAACATTATTTATTTATTTTTACTAAACCAAGGTGTCATTATTTATAGGCATAGAGTAATATTATTTTTTCCCCACATCAAACTGAGAAGAAAATATGGAGTCATTATTTTTTGTAGGTTATTATGCTGTTATTTTTTTACTGTAGATCATATTGGTCTGTATGTGGAACCTGTAGTAAAATGAGTTTCACAGCCTTGACTGTGGAATTTTTGCACTTTGCAAACTCAGCCCACAGGGCGGATTGGAACCTTTGGCAGGCTGCCTGTTTGAGACCCCTGGATTAGACAGTGCCCGGATTCATCAGGCTCAAACTGTGAATAAGTGAACATTATTTTTGCCGCAGAGCCCAGATCTAAACTCATTTGAGACTCTTTGGAGTTTACACAGAGGTCCGACTCTCCTGTCATCAATACAAGATCTGGGTGAAAAATGAATGAAACTGTGGATGAAAATAAATGTCATGAGATCCACAGTGACAGTGCATGATAGTAAATGTGTCCTTAATCAAAGCTAAAGCTGATCCTATAAAATACTGTATATGCAAAGTATTCCTTACATTGACCTGGAATGTGATAAATGTTGTTTTTGCAGATTCACACACAGCAGCACTGAACTCTTACCATTTATTCTTGCCTTTTCTTTCATAGTTTCCGGAGAGAAGTTGTCAAACGGATCGGCTATGTCTGTCACTGACCCTGTGGAGGGGGAGATTTTTGTTCCTCCACCTCCGTCCATTGCACCTCCACCACCTCCAGAGGTATTTATCCCTCCTCCAGACTTCATGGGTGACCTTAATAATCTGGACCTGGCAACCCTTCAAGTCCTTCCACTGCCTCCTCCTAAACAACCTGCTGCACCGTTTACTTCCCTAAAAGAAGAGGATCTTACCTTCTTACAGCCTCCACCAATGGCTCCACCAAAGCCTCCATCCACTTGCTCTAGTGGCTCTGTATCTTCCTTATCCACCTCTACCCCACCACCAGCCAGTGTACCTGACCATCCAAAATTTGCCCCACCACAGCCTCCTACTGACAGGCAGCAAAAGACTTTTAAGACGCCACCTCCGAAGCCTATTAGACTGTCCTCTATCTCCAACTATGACTCTCCTCCACAGACTCCTGCCCCTCCTCCCCCTGCCCAGACCAACACACCATCCACCTTCAATCCACAAAACACAGCAAAACTCTACAGTATTCCTAAAACCTCGATTCTGAGGGGCTATGAGGACCGAAACACAAGACCCAAGCAGATCTTAGTCCTGGAAGATTCTGGATCTGTCAACTCTGTTCCAGTGCAGGTGCAAGTGAATGGGAAAAGCCCTAAGGTAGCACTAGCACCTAAACCAGTTCCCAAAGATGTACAGGATCTTAAGCAGAATGTACAAGTTCCCCAACCCTCTCAGCCACCCCCACCTGAGCCAAACAAGGAGCTGAAATCAGTGACAATTCCACAAAAAGAAGTAGAAAAACCTCCCCAGGTTTCACGTCCAATGATGCCCCAGCTTCAGAAAGTAAATGGCATTCAGGATAATAAAGCAGAAATCAAGAACAAACCTGAAGAATCTCCGATTCATGAAGGTAAATTCAGCCCAATCATAGATCAAAAACTACGCAACCTCAAGAGCAGTGAAACTAACGGAGTACGTGAGGGACATGTTGCTTCGCCTCTGGCTCTTTTAATGGCAGCAAAAGAGCGAGAAAAACACAGACCTTCTCTGTCACATGAAAACCATGCGAAGAAAAAAGAGCAGTCAGGCATTCAGCCAAGTGACTCAAGCCCCAGTTCATTTGTCGTCATCCCAAAGTCCACTTCAGCATCTTCTCTAAGCTCTCAAGAAAGACTACAAGAAAGTCTAAAGTCCGTTGGTCCTGTAGAGGTAAAAACTGTACCAAAACAATTACAGAGCACCACACTGGTTAAGGATCAAGTGCTGCCCACAAGTCCAACTCCCAGTAAAATGGAAACAGTTACATCACCAAGTGCAAACACCCTTAAAGAGCAGAAACAACACACAGAGGCTCAATCTGCCCCATCTGACACGACTAAAGAGGAGTTAAACATCCCACTACTCCCTCCTCCACCAGAGTTTGGTGATTTTGATGAAATCATCGCACCCCCTCCAACCATCCCTCCCCCTAACCCTCCTGTAAAAAAGGCACCAGCTATAACTCCTCCCCCTCCTCCACTTCAAAGTCTGTCTACTCCTCCAAAGCCCACACCTCCACCTATCCCCAAACTTCCACCTCCCATTACTGAGGTCAAGCCAAAGCCCCTAGTCCAGACCAAACCCAAGATGGCTCTTACTCCTCTTCCAACACCTACGTCACCGAACCAGGCTACCCTGCTGAGCATCTTACAAAAGAAAATGTTAGAAATGGACCACAAAATAAAGCCTGTAAATGATACAGAGTCCTATTCTGATGACTGGAGCAGCCCTTTGTCTGATGAGGACAGCAAAGTGCCCATTGTCCCCAGAGTCACACCACAGAAAAAGAATTTCCCTGTGGTCAACAAAACAGCCACTCTGGACATGCAGGAGTTAGAGGGTAAAGTGGCCAAGAAACATCAGGGATCTGCAACAAAAGTTTCCACCAGGTAAAGATCAGCGCTTGAACATGAGACATTTAAAATATAGTTTGTGTTTTGAACTGTGGATTTCTGAGGTACAATAAGTATATTACCAGCATTAAGTTATCAAGGTAGCCCCATTTTGGTGACACAGACAGCAGCGGTAGCAGCAAATCTGACATTTTAGCTCAAGTATATTTGGAGTACTTTCACTTTATACCTCCTTTGGGTTGGTCGTACATTTTCTCAACTCAGTGTTCAAGGACTCAGTGTTGCCTACGCCTAAATACTGAAAGAACTACTTAATGGTATGATGAAGCTGTGAGAATATTCTTAACTTAGTGTACGCTCAAACTGATGTATTTTTTCTCTAAAGTATCTGAGGTACTGTTTTTATAGCTGACCCAAACCACAGTAGTACTGTATAAAGCTAAGCTTCCATGATGATACTCCTGTGTGTTTCCCCAAAACATGGATGTGCTCACTGATATAATGTAGGTTTTGTACTTGGTTTGTACTACGATCCCACTTCAAAAAGTCTAAACTATCATTGTCAATTTAAGACATTAATCCAACAGTTTAAGTAATTCTGTCTGTTTTTCTTTTTCAGCAATGGACCACAGTCCAATCGTCAGTATGGCATGTCTTTTACTGTTCGACCTGGAACCAAACAGCCTATTACTATTATTCATAAAGGGGAGTCTTCATGAGATATATGAAAAACTTCTGATTGTGAGACATGAATGATTTTTGCATCAAGACTTTGTACCAAAAAAAGCACTTTGAACAAATGAGTTGCACCAATGCACTTGGCATATATACTATATAATAATGGTCTGTTTTTTAAACATACTCTGAATGTCTTCATCAGCTTCTGGAGAAAACATTGTCATTGTAAAATAGTTTCAGTTCTGTTTTTGCATTTTATTCTGAAGTCCATTGAGTGGATGAAGTATGTTTTTGGCTGCTGCTGTTTATTCAGTATAGAAGTAAAATATGAGCTGCCTCTTCAACCATAGCTTTTAAATCGGTGTCAAAATCAGATTCTGTTAATAACCAGTTTTTCATCTTGATTATTCATCACTATAAACTGTACGCTGAGAGAAGACTAATCATTAGCTTATCAGTCATTTGTAAGACATGATGATATACTATATAGATATTGTATGATGACAATATGTTTTACGGTGTAATTGCAGGTCCCAGGAATATTTTTCACTGTTACATTATATGCCTTCATTGACATGAAGAAAGACTGTCTTTCTTTTCTTATTTATTATGGAACCTGTAGTACTATAACATGTATTATGCTACAGTTACAATTATTGTCAATACCAGCTACACTCTTGAAGTTGTCCATAAACTTATATAAGCTTACAACAGAATATAGATCCTGTAAGATGTAGTTGCATGAATGCATGTCACTGATTTTTTTTTTAAGTCCACTTAAAGTGTATTGAATGTTTAACAGATTCTGTAACTGTAAAATAAACTTAATTAGTAGTTACATGGTTTCTTTTGTTGTTGTCAAGACATATTTATAAAAACCAGAACACAACTTTCATTTTGATATTTGATATGCTATTGGTATGGGCCTAGATGTGGACACATTTCTAATTAAACACTGATGTTTATGAATATGTAAGAGTGCAAAAGGCAGCAAAGTGGAAAATGTAAGGAAAGGTAAGAAAAAAGTCAAATTAGAAGAATACTGCTTTTGGGTAAATAATAAAAAAAAAAAAAAGATTAAGTAGCAATGTTACCCGTAACACTTCATAAAACTCCCAAAATCTAAATAATAACTGCTTTGTGAATGAAAATTTAATGTGTAGATTATGTGTGGTACTTTGTCTTAATGTACATGTAATTATTTCTGACCATCAGATACAGACTGAAATGTAAAGAAACACCTAAGCTGTCAGTGAGACAGTGTGGTCAATTTTTCAAACCATTAAAAAAGGTATTTATATAATGGCTCAGATAGTGTCAGAAACTGTGTTCGCAAAAGCAATTATAGTAAGCCGCTGTCACTTGACCAGAAGTTATTATTAGGTCCAACATGTTAGGTTTGAAAATGACTAAGACATTCAGGTCGAGGCCAAATAGGAACAGTGACACCTTGTCTGCCACTGATGGATTCACATTTAATCTCGTTAACTTCTGAGCCTGCTGCACACACACCACACATGAATGGATAACCCATCACTTCTTGCATAACTATCTAAGTAACTGTTTTGTAAGACAAACTAATTTCCTCAACATTAACTCCACAAAAACAATTCACAATTTTCTTCATATGGTGGAATTTCTAAAAAAAAAAAAAAAAAAAAAAAAAAAAAAAAAAAAAAGTGAAGTTAATGCCCTGAAGAATAAATAATATGAGTTTCCTTCTAGGAGACCATGTTTATCAAAAGAGTTGAGTAAGAAACGATACAGAAAAAAATGTCAAAATGCCTTTGCTATTACAACATTAAGTTAGTTTTAATGTAAAATTATCCCCAGAAAATTTACTTGAAATGCAGTACAGTAGGTTAGAGCTGAAAACAGTATATTGCATCAGGGCCAGAATAAAGACAGCAAACTATGAAATACTAACCACATCTTTGAGTACTAACATCAAAAACACTAACCCATATGTCACTGACAAATGTGATGTAACTTAATCTGCACAGACTCCCTTCAAAAATGAGGGGGCATAGTATTTTTATCCAGGTGTGACACTGTGTTGGATCTAAGGGGTGGAGTTGGGAGTAGCAGCCGCTGGACCCACTGTGTGATGAAGCACAACATGATCCCAGCCGACGGTCGTCACGGTGTTGGAGCCTCCCTGCAGCCAGCTGACACCCTTGACAAAGTCCTGGTGTCGCCTATCTCTTAGTCTACAGGAGAAGAATGGACAGTTAGTATTTTTAATGACACAGGAGACCGATGAGATGTTTACAGTCACAGACTCACATTTCCTGTAGTTCAGAGTTTATAACAGCGACGGAACAGTCATCACTAATGGAGGCTAGCAAAGGGACACTGAGAGGGGAGAGAAAAAAACAGATGTTATATTTCTGAAAAGAGCAAAATTAGAAGGCAGACACAATGTGATGGAATTAGATTTTACCTATGTGTGGAGAAGGCAAGTTTGTTAATTCTGCGGCTATGAACGTTCTCCACCTGAGCAGGTTCTGTTCCAAGGAAGTCCTTCACAGTGACCCTACCAAGCTCATCACCTGAGGAACAATGCACACCATCAAAAAGTGTGCCAGAAATCTGTCATTTTTGGCATGGTTATGTTAGTCAGTAGATTAGTTTCTGTGTAATAATGCAGACTGTTATGTTTCCTAGTGTATTAACTCTGTGTACCTCAGAATAATAAGTTTATTTACTTCAGAAACAAGCAGAAATATTTCTGAACTAATCATCGGAAACACGGTTTTCTGCTTTTGTTTTCCTTTTCTTTATGTAATACATTGAATACCTAGTAGTTCAATCACCTTATATCATTGTGCCCTGAAATGTGAAAGTACTGTACATTAACAATAGGTTTGGTTTTCTACAGATTTTTATATTAGAAGTCTTTTGGTTATAGTATTGTACAGGAAGTTTTTAGAGTAAGTTTTTTCTAGCAATACTTTTTAGAGTAAGTTCTATAGCAAGCTTTTTTTTTTAAGAGTATAGACTAACTTTAATGTCAACCTGGATAATAACCTGACAAAACAACTGTAATGGTTTATCCTTGGATTAATACAATATTTGGATGATCTGAGGTGTAGAGTGGGTGTGTATATATATTCCCAGTATTTTCTTGTTTGGGTACACAATAATATAAGCTGTAATTCTTGTTCTACATTTTATAATATTTTTCAATATAACATATTTGCAAAAAAAATAAAAAATCTGATTCTTACCAAAAGCAATGGTGCTTCTGTGGTGCGGGTGCCAGGTTGCAGTGGTCGGTGTGCAGCTCGGGGACTCTAAATCTGAATCAAGACAGCAATGTATGAAGAATGTAAAACAAATCCAGAATTCACTGTGAGAGGATTATGATAGATTCTGGTTTTCAAGAATCATATCAAGTCTTGTTATCTCATTTTCCCATTGTAGTCACGTCTTTAATCCAAGCTGCGAGATGTTTCTCACCTATTCGTGATGCTGGTTTGTTTGGCTTCCTTCTGTCCCACATTAACACACGGCCATCCTGAGAGGTGATGAGAAGTTTAGATGAAAATAAGTGTTTCGCTGTATAAAAACATGTATGTATCGTATTATACAATATTTATCAAAAATTTTAATTGCACCTCATTTTGGTTTGTTAACTTACTTGTCCACAAGAGATGAAGAGAGACTCATCTGTAGGACTACAGGCAACACAAGTGAGTGGCTGGGTGTGAGCTGGTGAAATCAAACATAAGATTTAGATATTATCTTTCTACTATGAAAACACATTTCCATTTTTATAAGCACTGTTTGAAGAGACTCTGTTTCAAATTCATAGCCCAGATCTGCATAAAAATGTCTCCCATCATTTCAGCAACATCTAAAAACATGACATATTCAGTTAAACCCACAGAAATAATTTACCTAACACTAATGACTCATTTGTATTCTGTCAACTGAGGATAAACATTACAGAAAATATTATGGTTCATATATATTATATTCATATTGATAGTCAACATTTGTATACCGGCCGTTTTTCCCCGCTTGTGGGGGTTGACTGGGCAGCGACACATTTGCATGTTGATTGGCTTGATTTTACATTACATGCCCTTCCTGACCCCCTTGTGGTATTGGGAAATTTCAGCGTACAGGACCTTTCCCAATGGCCCACCTGGGTCTCGAACCGGCCATCTTCCGCACTAAAGTCAGTGGTGTTAACTACTGAGCTACCCAGTCGCTCCACCATAATTCATAATTATAAAGAATACAACTAGTTGAATGGAAGACAAAAATCAAAGAGCAAAACTGAGAAAATGGTTTTCAGATGCTCTCTTACCATTGTAGGTTGTGATTACAGTCTCCTCACTGAGATCCCAGACTTTAATTCTGCAGTGAGGAAAAGAGAAAAAGATGGGTAGTCAGATGAGAACATACAAAAAAAGACAGAATTTAAAAGAGTAATTTTTTCCTTTTTTTAATAAAAGATATTTAACTGTTTACATACAAATTTGGACAAAGCTAACAGATTACAATTTCACAAGTGATCATGCAAAGCTGGGCTACTTGAACCTTGCTATTGGGTTCTTTATGCCTCTCCTGGAGCAGAATCATAAAGCACTAAATAGCAAAGTATATATGAATAGTAAAACCAGTGGTCTCCAGATTTTTTTTTTCTTGAATTGATTCTGAGCATGTGCAAACAGACAATATTATAGTAGTAGCACAGACTCACCTACAGTCCATGCTGCCAGTAATGGCACCATTTGCTCCACACATGGGACTCACTGTAGTAACTATGTGGTCATGCTCATGTTTAGTGAAGCGATTCACCAGCAGCCGTTCATCCTCTGCCAACTCCCAGAGCTCCAAGGCACCTGGACAGGAACCAGTTAAAAAAAGCCCAGTTTTACAATGTAATGTCTCCAGCACCGTGCTTCATTATTACACTTCATTTAATGTCTTACCTGAATCTGATGCAACAACAACACCCTTGTCTGACAACCATTGGACATCCGTGACCCCAGCCTCAGTCTGCACACCAGCTTTGCAGAATCCTTCATTGGGGGCCTGCTCAGGATCGCTGTAGATCCAAACAGACCCCTGCCAGCTCCTGCCACTGAGACTGGAGGCACCAACCAACAAGGTGCCATCTGAGAACAGAGATCATATGATGTCTTGTTAAATAATGATTCATGGAAACTTGTCATGTCTATGTATAAAGTTTATTTGTAGTTAGCGAGATGCAAAGTTTGGTTAAATATTACAATGATATAATGAACTTACACCATTATAATGACATCTTATACTCACTCACAGTGATTGAAGTTAGTACAACAAACTCTAAAAGATTTTTAATATACATATGCTATTTATTGTGCATTATTAATTCGACATTATAATCATTGGATGTCCCTCTCTGTGACAGTAAGATGTCCCATTGACTCATGGTCTTTGCCCCACATTTCTTTCTTTTGGATCCTAATAATATGTGCTTTACTCTCGTGCATTATATGAACACCACATGGACGATCAGATTCTTGCAAATCAGTAAACCTAGGCAGCCTAATAACAATAGCAGCACCACGTGTTTACAGTGTAAAAATCAGCTAACCCACCTGCTCTGTACTGAGCCGAACACAGATGCTTCTCCATGCATGCAGGAGCATTAGGGGGGATGTTCCACCGGTTTTCCTTGATCATGCTTGTATCCACTGCACTTTTCATCCAGATGAAGTTGTACGGGTTTTCGCTAGCGTTAGCTAGTGTTGCTGTTTCCTAATAGTGTATTTAAGCCCACACAATAGAGGTTTGTCGTCCTTCTGTAAATACAATTCCGTACGTATTTCGTGAAAAAAGACAAAAGTTTGTTGTTATTATTAGTTTAACTTTACAAAATGAATGAACTTGAAAACAGCGACACATGGGACTGATGAACATTAACTTCCGGTTTGAATCTCGTCTTCTTCGTTGACGTAAAAACCGGTTGGTTCGTCTTCTTCTTCTGCTTCCTCTGCCTCTGTTTCTTCTTCGCAGCTTTTGCGGTTCATGTGTCATTAGTGCCACCTGAAGGTTGATTAAACTCTATCTCCAATCTGCTTAACAGTTGAACCCATTAACTTGTAGAGGCAATGTTTGATGAACACACAAGCACTAAAGCACTTACGTATTTGTTTTATCCTGCCTGTTATTTTCTACTCTTATGATTTTGACTGCTTTGGTTCTACTTGCATTAAAAAAGGTATCTATCTATCTATCTATCTATCTATCTATCTATCTATCTATCTATCTATCTATCTATCTATCTATCTAT
>JAPSES010022927.1:0-13277 GCA_029822895.1 Maxillicosta whitleyi
TTATTCAGCCTGTTGTTCTCTATTCTATTTTTTATTTATAATTGACTTTCAACATGACATGTCTGTTCTTGGTGTTGAATTTTATCAAATATTTTTACACCAGAAAAATGAGGCTTATACTCCAGTGTGACTTATATATGTTTTTTTTTCTTTATTATGCATTTTATGGCTGGAGCGACTTATAATCTGGAAAATACGGTACATGTAAATCTATATAATCACTAATTCTATTTGACAAATACAGATAACAGTAGGTTACACTAACATGACTTAACGATTTGTGACGCCCACATATATGGATGGTTGTTTTGTTGTTTTTTTTTTGTTTTTTTTTACAACAAATTTATAATTTGAAACTATACACACATAAATATTGGGACAAATCATGGCCACAACTGTAAGAAATCCTGTTCATGCTGATTTGAAATATAAATATCAGTATTTCCTTAAAGTTGTAACAGGAGATCTGAAGAAAGTAGATGGTTAGTTGTGGCAGAAAATTATTACGGAGCACAGAAAAAGTTTTTAGAAATTTATAGCTCCAATATTTAAAACCATAATAGAATAGAATAGAATGGAACATAAGTACTTTATTAATCACAAAACTGGGAAATTGGGTAAATCGGTTCTATCAATACAAAATCAATGTTGTGTGAAATTAAGTAAAAACCAGCTCCGAGGAATTTTGGAAGCAAAAATATGCTTCTAAACATTCCCTTATGTTCTACATAAAGTCTAAATGTTCTGCTTGCGTCTCAATTCTTCATCCATCCAACTCCACAGGTCCATCTACAAACATATTTATGACTAATGACACCACAAAGGTGGTTCGGAGCGCTGGCCCTTTAAATGCACATGAGCCACTTCAGGCCCCGCCCCCTCCAGCCTGTCCTGTTCAACCAAAAACTGGACATTTTAGGTAATCTGCTCCGTGTTTGGACATATTTCCAGTTTTTACTACATCCACTTCTACTGATAAACAATTATATCGTATTTGGAGAAATGTTCGTAGAAGTCTGGACCTTATATGTGCAAATGTTGTGTTTTTAACTAGTTATAAAATGCAACAAATTAATCAGGAATTACAACGGGTTGTAGAAATGCACTGGATTCTTGCCAAAAAATTACTATAAAAACCGTTTTGCAGCAGCTGGAGGGTTCAAATACAAACTTTTGGAACTATTAGGGTCCACATACACAAATAAATGAACCAAAAACTTAATAAAAGTAAGTTTAATTAAATATAACCCCTTTAAAATAAACTGAAAATGTGTGACATTAGTAAGTAAAGCAAATATCAGCATCAATAATAGAACTTTCACACCTCTGCTTCTGGACAGAGTTAACATCAGACTTCCTTTCACTCAGTAAACATTAAACTGACATTAATAAATAAAAGTGGATTTAGATAAATACGACCCCCTTTAAACAATGCAATGCAACGATGACATTTATACCAATATAAAACTATATTCTGACATTTACTGGTTTTTATCCCAGACCTCTGTTAGGAAAGAAACACCTGAATTCAACGTGTCCAAATACGGTCTCTTTCTCTGTATCTTTATAACTGATGTTTTATTCATGGATATGCCTGGCAGTTACCGTTGTCGGCCATCTTGGATTGTGGGGGCCACCAATGAAAAATACTTGAAATGCAACAAACTAAATACTTTCACAAAACAATATTACAGTAGATCTACTGATAAAACCTCAAAGTGCTTTAAAGAACTTGGTCATCGTAAAGTAAATCAAAATGAAAGAGTTAATCAGTTCCATATTAAGTTTATTTATATGTCGCGTCATTCATACACAAAGGCAATTTAGTGTATTTTAGTTAAACTAAAGGAACTTACAGGGGGAAATGAAAGGCTTAAAAGAAATAAAAGATAGAAATTTTACAGAGACATAGTCATGGTTCTTGCCCCCCCCCCCTCATGCTGGGATTTATTACCCCCCATGCTGTGATTTCGCCATCTACGGTGTGGTTTAACCAGTGGATGCTGAAACAGTTTCCTGTATTTACACTTAAATAAAGTCTTAATTTGCAAAAAAGGAGAATAACTTGAACAAATATGAACAACCTGAAATGTCTTAAGAGAAGTAAATGCAATTTTACCAACATTCTGCCTGTTACTAAATGGTTTGTGTATGTGTAGATCCACTGTGATCTATAAGTTATAATGTGGAAATGATGGAGAGACAGAATATTGTTAAAATTACACATTGTTTTCAGTTTGTTCATGTTATCCACATTGTTTGTAAGGATAGTTTGTAGATGTAAACATTTTCATAATGTAAATCTTCTTTTTTTTGCTCTAATACATAGAGAAAAGTCTGGAGTTTACATTATTTATATATTATTATGTTATTATTTTACTAGTTCGGCCCACTTTAGATCAAATTTTGCTAAATATGGAACTGAACTAAAGTGAGTTTGACACCTCTGATCTAAACGGTTACGATTCTTTATTTATCAGTTTATAGACGGGCACCACAGAACCACCACTAGAACATGAAGACTAGGAGCAGTGGGCTTTCCATATCAAGCACCCGGGGAGTAAATGGGGGTTAAGTGCCTTGCTCAAGGTCACATCAGCCAATAACTTTTTTTTTTTTGTCAGTCTGGGGAATCAAACCGGCGACCCTTCGGTCACAAGTCAACTCTCCAGCCGACTCTTCAGCCTCTGAGCTGGTTCTTAAAGATGCTGACAAGGCCCAGAACAGGTGATGTCACAGGACAGACCTTGTCTCCGTAACGTAAAAGGTGAAAGAAACAACACAACTGGAAGAAAAAAATCCATTCTCAGTGTAAACACAAGAGCCAAGAGACAAAGGAAATGTATGGACATCTTATCTGAGTTTAATTTGACTTAAAGATATGAACCCAAAACCAAAGAGAACCAAAAGGATGCTTTTTAGGATTCTTTTATACTCAACCATCACTCCATTCTTATAATTTTTTTTTTTTTTTTTACACCATTGCCACATTTATTTTGTGTTTTTAAAGAACATAAATCTTTCAAATGTGACATAAGAGATGTTTCACTCTGTACCATTAGATTTCAAAAATAAGGCGCCCATCTTCGGACTGTACTGTATCTCTCAGTTAAGTAAAAAAAATTTTCTCATTTGTTGCTTCTTTTTGTTTAAAATAAAACCCTGACATCAGTCACCTGTGAGTCATTGAGGGAGAGACGGCGGACGCCACATTTTAACAAAAAACTGCACCGTCGTAATGAGCAACTCCCTCACTTCCCAGCATCGTTCTTAATTCAGCCTCCGTTATTTAGATTGAGAATAAGGTAATTCGTTCGGCTTGGTGGCAGGCAGCACAAATGCTTCTCATGCAAATGAGGTAAATGTGTACTCCAAATTACAGCTTGTCATGTCGTATAACGCAGTGGCAGGCCCGACGATCCACAGCAGCCGTCGGTCAGACGAGGAAGCACGAGTGAAATAAGCAACAAGCTGAGGGAAACTGCACAAAAGGCAAAGATGATTTCTTACTCTCTGAGGCTGATGTTTGATTGGATTACAGTACAAATGTGTTTTGCAGAGGATAAATCAAAATGTTGTTATCGCTGCTGGAAACCTGGGGAGCTGGGCTCACCTCACAGAACGGTTTCACTAACAACACGTGCATCCAGAGAGGCGATCTCATACCTATCACATGCTGTTCTTGTTTTATTTTGCTGTGTATGGATGTGTACATGCAGCCTAATGCATGGCAGAGGTCATGCGTTAGAAGCCCTGCCATAAAAAAAGCCCAAGGGGCAAAAGAGGGGGAGAGAAGAAAGCCGTCCGAGGAGGAGGCGGGGGGGAGGAGGGGGGAGGGAGGCGGCAGAGGAGGCGTCTGTTTTTTCTCAGGAGCGAAGCTGCAGAGCGAAGACGACATGGAAAAGCCGGGGAATGGGAAAATGGTGCAGAGAGCGGCGGGATCGCGCCTACACTCAGCTCTGTTTGGTTCTGTCGACTTCGACTTAATTACACTCGGAGTCCTGTTCCTCAAATGGGACCGAAATGTTATCAGGCCAAAAGGACTCTGGTACCCTGGTTAAGACTTTGATATGTGTTAATCTTAGATGGAGTCTTGAACAACAGCGTGGCCTTACTTTATTGTAAAGCCCATAATCAGAAGTCATGTTTGGCCCCATGTTGAGTTTTATTACAAGGCGGAGCCGCTATAGTCATTATTTTTAGTTTAATTTATCAGATGACAATGTGAAAACTAAACTGTCAGTGAGTTTAAGGGCCACAGTAAACGGCTGGTGTCAAAGTAAAGGCTGTAAAAAACTGAACTGTACTAATTGTGCAGATCAAACTGTATCAGTTAGCGACACACAGAGACGTGCAGCTGCTGCAGAGGCTGATCTTTGATATTTGGTGGAGGTTAGACAGTGGTACCACTATCAACTGTAATATTAGACAGATTATTTGACGTCCTTCATGTTATCCATCCTGTTATCTGTGTGTAATATGTAGTTTTGCACTAATTTTGATTGTGAAGAAAACTATTTTCTCTGAATACACTCACTACTGCTGCAAGACTCAGTTGTTTTTCATAATTACAGCATAAAAGCATTCGACCTAATTATACCACGTTAAGAAAAAGTGGTAAACAATGACCTTTACAACTGGATGCATGGTTGTATGTTTTGTACATGCATCTGAGCTGCAGTTTAAACGCTGTGCTGTTTTACAAATACAGATGCACATTTGCTTTTCCTTCCCTCGTTACAGATCAGTAAAGTATGATAGGACGTAGTCTGACAAATGCAAGAGTTGGAGAGAAGATTATCCCGTTCGTGGCTGGAAATATTCACAGTGAACCTACCAGGCCATGAAGCTCTGGTCAGAAAAACACACTGGCATCAGTTTAAGGAATGTGAAGCATAGGAACAATGTCGTTAACGGCGTTCAAGGCAGGCATGAATAGGATTCACTGCACAAGGAGTCTGTCTCCATCACTGATCTGAAACCGTTCTCTGTAAATATGCTTTTATAGACATGATCAGGTATTAATACTTATAAAAAAAAACAAAAACAGTATAGACATTAAAATCCAATAAAATACATGCCAAGGCTGCTAAAACACTTACAGCTTTGGTTGTGAAGTGAAATGCAGTGTTGAAAACGTGTCCCTTTTTTGATTTTCCAGATTTGGATAACATCTACAGTGTCCATGAATGTATGAATTCAACAGAGAAATTCACTTTATTATGAAATTTGACCAAGAAAATTATGAAATTCTCATATTCAAGAAGCTGTTGCAGAAAAAAAAGCCCTTCCCCTGATTGAAAATGATCTTAACTACCTGGTAGAGTTGTTGATTTATTTCTTTTGTGTTTTTTATTTGTGTATGTTGCTGGTTTTCTCGTTAGATTCAGCTGTTTGGTCCTCTGACGTGCATCTGTGTCGTTCTTCTTCTGAAGGACTTTTTCAGACAGTGTTTGACCTGATGTCAGTGGTCTGTCGGGGGGAACCAGGGGGTCCGCTGGCACCAGCAGGGCTTAGCTCAGATTGACCCCAGACTCTCATCTGCCTTTTCCCACAGGAGGACTGACCTGGGCAGCCACAAAGCACTCACAGCCAGATTTATGTTTCAGCTGCGCAATTACACCATGCATTTGTACTTTTAGCTGCGTCTTAGGTGTAGAGAATCAAAACTAGTGTTTGTCTTCGATATCAAACCTCTGTGCACCATAACGTTCCAGAATAGAAAGAGTAAAAGCCCGATCAGAAACGTGTTGCATAAAAATTAAGCTGCAAACTCTTCATAATCTAGTAGACGGAAAAGGCCTCAATGCCGTGCAGTTTGGAATCTTTTTTTTTTGTTTTTTTTCTGCACATTTAGCCCATATGGTGATGAGTTTTACAAGAGGAACATGACACATGGAGGTAAAAAAAAATCTAAATAGTCCAGAGAATATTACTTAACTGAAGAGTTGTAGGGACTGTTGAGCAGCTTGATGTTCAGGAGGTGAAAAATTACACCAAAGCAGCTGGAAAAAACTATTTACTGGTGAGTTTTTGAAGGTTTAAAGGAGTGATATTTTGCTTTTTTAAATAGAATTCTGCTTTTTTTAAACATTCCCCTGTGTTCTCCATAAACTGTAAATGTTCTGTTGGGTCTGAATTCTTCATCCATCCAACTCCACAGGTTCATCTACAAACATATTTATGAATAATGACACCAGAAAGAGATTTGGAGCGCTGGCCCTTTAAATGCACAGGAGACACCTCAGGCCACACCCCTCCCCCTACAGGTTATTGACTGAGCTTTCTGTCCTGTTCAGCCACTTGAGTTCTTTAATACAACCAAGAACTGAACATTTTAGGTAATGGGCTCGAAGTTTGGACATATTTTCAGTCTTTATTTCAACCGCTGCTGCTGATGAACAATTATGTCATACGCAGAGAAATGTTGGTGTGAAGTCTGGACCTTATATGTGCAAATGTAGTGACGTAACTAGTTATAGACGTAACAAATTCAGTGTTTCGCGCAGCACTTTCTAGCGAAGATGGCCGTCTTTGCAAACTCACCCCATCGCCTTGCCAATGTTCTGGGGAAAAAACAAAACAAAAAACTAAACACAAAATATTAATGCATTGTCAAGCGCAGACACAAAGACAGTATTGATGAGACTAAATTATCACACTTAGTGTTTGAATATATTACTACGGCGTGTTTGTCACCCTCAAGGCCTTATTTTGAAACTACACTACCGGTACGCTATCTGTGCCACACCGCTACGCGACTACGCTATGCTAGGCTACAATGACTCACCAACTTGGCTACGCAATTTTCTGCAGGAAATACTGAAATTAAGCAGGAATTAAAACAGGTTTTAGAAATCTGAAATGCTGCTGCAAAATAGTTTTGCAGCAGCTGGAGGGTTCAAAAATCAAACTATGTGAACTGTTAGGGTCCAAATACACAAAGAAATGAACCAAAAACTGATAAAAGCAGGTTTATTAAATAGAACCCCATTAAAGGACCAGTTTTTACCACCTCTTGTGAGTTTTTTTTTTTTTTGCCTTTTCAGGAGCTGATTCTCCCATTCTTAAGCACTGATTTGATGAGAAATTGTCAAATTCCCTGTGTTTATATGACACGAACACAGCGACGTGACTTTATCCTGATAGTGACAGTCTTTAAGGATCACACCCTGAGTGTGACGTCAGAGGGAAACAGCAGAAGCACAGAGCAGAAGCACTCCCACACACTGTCCTGTCCACCACACAGGGTTCCATCTGCCATTAAATATAGTCCTTTGGTGTATTTTGTTCTGACTGAGCCTTTTTTTTTTTTTTTAAGAAGAAATCAATATATTTGTGAGTTAATTTTCTTATTTCATTTATTAAATTGATAATAGAATAGATCAATCCTGCAGGTATGAATGGTATTAATGATTACATTTAGTTTTATTGCATGTAGAGGTTTTATTTATTTGGGATTTTTAATCAAATTTTCAATGTATTTTATTTTATTTTATTGGTTTATTTAATAGGGGCTGTGCATATTAATTAACTTTGCTGTATATAAAAAAATACACCCATGTAAATACACTAGAACTAGTAAAAATATCTACTTTACAGAAACAAGACATAAAACAGCCAACACTGATACAACACTCATTTACTATGAATTAAATAATAAACAATTACACATAATGATAACACAGACATTATCAACACAAACAAATAAACAATAATACAGACACAGCAGCATTAGCCTATATATTCACCTCTATATTTACATACGACTACATAGAGAAAGTGCACGGGTGATGACATTTATGTATTTATTTATTTAATTTCATTCATTGTTGTTGTTTCATAAGCAAACATTCAATAATCATCAAGAGAATGAACATATACACACCTATAGTTGAAAAATACTCACATTTCCTGCCCCCTTCTAAATAATAACAGCCTTAATGGTTAGTTCTACACAAAGTCAGACTGTATAAAGTCAGACGAACCAAACTAAATACACCTGAAATGTATGTTAATTAAAACTGAGTTTAAAAAAATATATAAAAAAAATTAAAAGTGAGTACGTTTGTGTTTTTTTTTTGTTTTTGTTATTAATTATTTCCTTCATTGTTAAACGATGTACCCGGTCTGATGACACCTTCAAATATATTATTCAGACTTTAGATATTCAGTTTACTGTCACAGAAAGAGGAGGAAACCACAAGAAGTTTCAGTGTTTCTGTAAGAATACAAACTCAAACTAATTGTTTAATTTGTCAACAACTTATGACTTGATCTGTGCTGCTCTAGCTGCCTTCATCATGTTTAAAAGTCTAAAAACATGAAAATAACCCAGCATTTTCAGTCTAATAAAAACAATAAAAGCCTTAATAACAGTTAACCGCTCACTGGGGAACTTCAGAAATGACATTAAAAAGTGTTTATGATTCAATAACTTCTTTTTTTTCCCTCCCCCAATTACTTATTGAACCACTCATTAGTTTCACTATATAAATAGAAATAATATTCACCCGACGTCTAAATGACGTGGTAAATGACCTTTTATTATTGATTGCACGTTTGGATAAATGCTCGAATCTGTTTTAAAGAATAATATAGATTACAAATTATCTACTTTGAAAAAAACAATGGACTGTTTTTCCTTCCAGTGCCATTACTTAAATATCTAATAATGATGTTTTGGGAAGGAATAAGTGAACATTTTTCTACACTCTTTGCCTCTTACAGTAGTTTATTCTTGGGGTCCCCAGGGTCGTCCTCATATGTTAAATATGTTGGCCGGACTAGGGTTTTTTTTTTTTTTTTTTTTCCTGTCTTGATGTGATGCAGCTGTAAAACTGTATGACTTTATTAACCCCCCCCCCTCACACTGAACAATCCTCTGCTTCCCACACAGCACAAGGACCGTAAAGGTGTGAATCTATCGAGGAGGGAAAGTCCGGTCAGTCGAGTCGCGTTCCCTCCGCCTCGCCCGGCGATGGCATCCCGCAGCTGATACCGAAAAGGTCAGCCCATCAACCAACAACAGGATACGGTTATGATAAGCATCCAATCTGAGTCTGAGAGCTTGTCGCTGCATTCCACAGGCTGATCTGACACTATCATGAGGCCCGATGGCCGCCGGGACACAGAGCTGACACGGGGCTATTTTAGGCTCTTTTCAGATAGGAGTTTCAACACAGTGGGGGCAAACACCAAGAATCTGACTGAGCTCATGTGTAATCAGAGCAGAGCTTTTTTTTTTTTTTTTTCTCACAGTAACTTTAATAACACATGAAATCACAGGAATTAAGGATATTGATTAAAAACCCTTTAAGCATCAACGTGGAAATAACGTGAAAACTGACGTAACTGAATGAAACAGACCATAATAATCCAAATCTCGTTACCACTTCCCATCAATAAATAGCGTAATAATAATAATAATGGTGAACCTTCAGTCCTGACACCATTTCAGGGCATGTTTCTAATCAAAGTGAAGAAGAAAATTTAATTAATATAAAGATTTTTAATAGAGAACTCCCAAAATTCTGCAGATTTGTAGTTTCTCCAGTGTCAGGATTCCGTGTGTTTTAAATCACATTTGAGTAAAATCAATAGTCTTAGGTTTTGGTTTCAGTCTTGAATAAGATGCCGCCTCAAAAAAAAAAAAAAAAAAAAAAATCCACAATATATAGTAATAACTTTATTTATGCAGAACCTTCCACACACGGAGTGCACTTTAAAGTAAAAAAAACAAAACATGAGAATGATTAAAAATGTTCGATAATAGCTTAGAAATGGTAAATATTGGAATTAATGGTAGATAACGGTAGGAACAAAAGATATTTAACAGTTTTCCTGCTTAACTTTACTTATATATAATACAATTCTGCTTCTCTGACAGAATACGTGCCGGATGGGTGGGACTTTTGGTGCATTATAGGATGAGTACTGCAGTAAAAACTATGAATAATGATGTGATTTGAAACAGCTGATGTCAGCAGACGAGTACAATCATGATTTGGTAGTGGAACAGTATCCAGGAAGGGTCTAGTCCTGAAGGAGCAAAAGATGGGATGAGGATCGTCAGCCTGAGCTCAAGTGGGAGAGGGAATCATTCCAGTGTTCAGTGTGGGGTGTGGACATGTCAGCCTCTGCAGGGAAGAAGTGAATTAAAAGATTCAAGGAATGTGGCGAAATTTTCTCTTAAGTTCAAAATTTCCGATCTGCAACACACTTACATCTACAAATGTCAGTTTAATGTTTACTGAGTGAAAGGAAGTCTGATGTTAACTCTGTCCAGAAGCAGAGGTGTGAAAGTTCTGTTATTAATGCTGATTTGTGCTTTGCTTATTAATGTCATGCATTTTCAGTTTGTTTTAAAGGGGTTATATTTATCTAAACCTACTTTTATTAAGTTTTTGGTTCATTTATTTGTGTATTTGGACCCTAATAGTTCCAAAAGTTTGTATTTGTGAACCCTCCAGCTGCTGCAAAACGGTCTTTATATTAATTTTTTGGCAAGAATCCAGTGCATTTCTACAACCCGTTTTAATTCCTGATGAATTTGTTACATTTCATAACTAGTTACATCACAATATTTGCACATATAAGGTCCAGACTTCTACGAACATTTCTCCAAATATGATATAATTGATTTATATTGGGATAAATGTCACCGTTGTACAGCATTGCATTGGTTAAAGGGGTCATATTTATTAAACCCACTTTTATTTATTAATGTCAGTTTAATGTTATGTCTGATGTTAACTCTGTCCAGAAGCAGAGGTGTGAAAGTTCTATTATTGATGCTGATTTCTGCTTTAGTTATTAATGTCATGCATTTTCAGTTTGTTTTAAAGGGGTTATATTTATTAATCCCGTTTTTGGTTAATTTATTTGTGTATTTGGATCCTATACATACGTAGTGTATACTGTACGTACATACTCCGTTTCACTTCTAGATCAGGCTATTGCACGATTGGAGGCAGAGGATCCCAATATGGAACACTTTTCTAACGCTTCAGGGGCAGTGATGGACAGTGTACGGTGTTAATGTGAGGTCTGGGAGGAAAAGAGGAAGAGTTCCCTCCAGCCGGACCTCTAAAAGTACTTCTATAGAAGTATAATACATGTATTTGGAGAGTTATTTAGAGGTTGAGGGGGTATTTAGGGGTACTAAAGGGTTAATTCCGACTTAAATATAAATATTACATTTGGATGATGCTTTTATCCCAAAGCAACTTACAAGGTATATAGGCATGTATAGCGTAAAGGGCCTTGCCCAAGGGCCCACCTGGGATTAGAACTGGCAACTTTCCGCACCAAAGTCTGCGGTGTTAACCACTAATCTACCCAGTCAATTACGCCGAATTTCGGGTTATGTCGACAGCGTAGGAACGGAACTCGCTTGTAACCCGAGGACTACCTGTATAGTTTTTAAAAAATCTCAGTGTCAGTTTTTAAAATAATTCTTCACTTATTGTAGAGTTTCTTCATCTCACTTCCGTCGCCTGCGGGGAATATGGACTATTACTGTAACTGTTGAGGTTAAGGCACCGCTCCAACTCTTCAGACACTTAATAATATAAACCCTGCTTTGGATAAAATGGCTGATCCACCGTCTAATGACAACTTGTTCTTCTTCCAGAAAACCTGTTAAAACGATGAAAGGTCTCGTCTCAGAGTCGGGACTGGAGACGACGCTGCTCACGTTGATCCTGTGAGTAAAACCAGCTTTAGAGGATACGGTATCTAGCCAAAAACCCCGAGGAAGATTTAGACACAGGAAACACATCATCCAGACTCGTACGAGCATTTTATAGTGCGCTGTAAGCCCGTGTTTCTGTACCTGCAGCAGGTGACGCGCGCCAATGAGCAAACACGCCTGGGGTCTTTATCCTGGGTGGCCCCTGTGGGGAAACGAAGCCCTCAGCCTGGTGTTAAACTCCGCTTCCTCAACTTCACCTCTACCAGAGCTGCTTTCAGGTAAAAACTAATGGGCGACTCCACATCTGTGGTCCATTCAGCGTTTTAATGAGCAGAGAACCATGAGTATGAATGGACAAGCAGGGACTTTAACTAGCTGCCTCTGCCCTTAAGAGCATGTGGGGCAATTATGTTACAATAGCACAGAGTGTTTTTACACACAACGGCCTCATCTGATGCTTTTATTTCTGTCCCTGTGAGACGTAAAGAATCAGTCAAACCAGTATTTAAGAAAAAAACAACTGCAGCCAAATTCAAGTCCCTTCACTAGACTTGTGTTTTTTGCTGCTTATAAAACATTATGTATTCAACTAAAACCTGTAAAGTCGTGGTCAATTGCAAGCACCGTACTTCAAAAGCGTCACAATTACAGGAACCGTTTTTCTTTTATCGCCCCGTCAAGGAAATTGTGTGCTAACGCGGACCGCAATGCAAACACAGACCACAGAATAAAAACACATTAAAATACCGCGAATATATGAGAAATTATGAAGTAACCCGTTCAGTAGAGACGCTAATGTTATGTGTTTTATTCTCAGCTTTTTATGTCAGCCACTAAAATCACTGAACAAAAAAACAAAATGCTAAGGTGGTTCAGTAAAAAAAAAAAAAAAAAAAAAAAAAGCTGATCAGTGCTGCAGCTCATTACCTCTAACCTAGTTTGGCTGGAATAAGGGCCAATATTTCCATCACGCAAGGTCGTTCTCCCGCCTTCCTCTATACGTGTGTTTTCGCCTCTCGCTACATGAAAGAACAAGTTGCGACCTGCATCTGTAAATTTTTTTTTGGTTATTTTCTTTTCCACAATGTGCTTCCCCGTGTGCACAGGTTCCATCATAATATCTGCACTGACTCTATTTGCAAATGCAGCGCTTGTATCCTGCGCCCGGCAACAACTAAACAAACAACCCAAAAGAACTTTTATTCCTGTTCCAGAATGTTAGCAGAGGCTTCCAGACTGAGCTGCAGAGCTGGAATAGTGCTAATGAAGTGTGCAAATAAGGCTGGTTATGGTACCCTGACTAGGCTATTAACGGCCCAATCCCTGTTCAACCCTTAACCCCTCCCCCTTGCCCGTAGCCCTTGCACTTGGCACTACCTCTTGAAATGGAGCTGCAACAGTTAAAGCAGTGGTTCCATCCTGTTTCAGCTCTGACCCCATTTTAACGTCACACATTTCTGCTGACCCCAGACATTCAAAACTGACACTTTTTTTTTTTTTGTTATTAAAATTAATTTGTTTTTGATCATGTAATAGTTTTCTATACTATGTTGCAAATAAACTTTCATTTTAGACACATTTA
>JAPSES010022948.1:0-13275 GCA_029822895.1 Maxillicosta whitleyi
ATAACCTTAGAGAAATCTTCCGGACAAACTTCAAGGCGGACGCGGCTTCGGAAACGACACAAACACATATAGCTCTGCATGGGAGCTAACTACAATGGTTTTAGATGCTTTTTTTTTCCCCTTCCAATAACAATAGAGTTTCTTGTAAAAGTCTTTTTTTTTCTTCAGTTTTCTCTGTTTTAATATAGAAACCTTTGAATTGACATTGAGCTTGAACAAACATCTACATGACCAGTAAATTAAATACAGAAAAGTATCACATTTTCAACGTGTCCAAATCACTGAGGAAGAACTTACTTTAAAAAAAGACACATAGAAGTCACCACAAAGTACTTTTAGGACTTAACCCAGTTTTCTTGTTTTGCAACATGTGGTTAAATGTGTAAATTAGATTGACTTCCTGTGTTTTATAGATCCTGGTAAAACTGGAACGATATTAGCATGCTCGCATTAGCATCACTTGTAATTCTGAAAATGCTCCAAACAAAAAGCAAAAACAAGCAGGGAGCAGAGACGTGGGAGTTTATGTTTATCCGAGCCAGAAAAAGTATCTGAGTTTCAGTGTTTGAGTCGAGATGTTAAACCTGAACGTAATCCAAAGCAACGTGAGAGTATTACGTTTAATAGAGCGGCTAAGCACATATTTGGCAGCGCTTCTTTTCCAGAGTAAATCAGCTCTGCCCCGATGTTTGAGACAGACAAATAAGTAACCCATGTACTTTTCTTTAACAACACAAATCCAAACCTTTAATCCCCCACTGTTTTTCTCTCTTAATAGAAGTGCTACCAGACGTTTAGTTTTCCAGGACAGTGGAAAGAAGTCCTTATCGCCAAGCGGTTTTTCTCATTAACGTTTTACTAGAGAAATCTGAGGAGGGTTTCAAAGAAATCCAGCGTGTTTATTCAGAAATACAAGAGTCACTTTTGTTGCTGGAACAGTTTACTGTACATTAACTCTTACAAACTGTTCATTTCTTAAGCCTTCACAGTTTGTTTCAGGTCAAATTTAACCCAGACTCAGAATTCCGTCATTGTAAGAGTCTGTACCAGGGCTGTCAAACTCGTTTTAGTTCAGTTCCACATTTAGCCAAATTTGATCTGAAGTAAAATAATAACATAATAATATATAAATAATGTCAACTCCAAACATTTCTCGGAAAAAAAAGTAAAATTACATTATGAAAATGTTTTTAGATCTACAAACTATGCTTTAAAACAATGTGAATAATATGGACAAAGTGAAAAAATAAGTGTAATTTTAACAATATTCTGCTTCAGTTTATCATTTTCACATGTACTTTATAACTTACAGATCACAGTGGATCTACAAATACACAAAATATTCAATAACAGATAATAATATTGTTAAAATTGCACTTGCACCTGAACTAAGATAATTGTTAATATCTTAGTTTAATTTTAACATTTCGCAAAGTCATCAGAAGGGCCGGACCGGACCCTTTGGCGGGCTGGATTTGGCCCCCGGACCACATGTTTGACACCCCTGATCTATACTAAATTTAGAACTTATTTAGAACTTATTTATTTAGAATGTCTAAATAGACTATCCCACATTAATAAATATATAAAATGTATAAATATAATGTTTCAGATCAGGAAGAGCTTATTTTTTTACGTTTTACAAACTTGTTTTTGGATAAAAAAAAAAAAAACCAAACATCTACTATCACACAGTATCATGTCCTGTTTTACATAACACACATAAAAAACAACAACAACAACAACAAAAACATTGTGATTCATGTATAAAATTAACCTGAACCAGCCTCAGTGTCCAAAAAATCTGTAGCACCTGTACAAAAGTTTAACATTTTATAATATTTTTATTTTGGGGTATTTTTGCAAAATTTAAGAAAAATCATCAAATTTCAAAATAAAAGAATGATCAGCACTGAAATAGCATTTTCTTTTTATTATTTATAGACATTATTTGTTGAATACTGTAACCCTCAACTGGCCTTGTTGCATGGTTTGTTGTATTTTATGTTCATGAAGATTTTGGAAACTAAAAAAAATTGAATTAAAATTAAAATCTAGAATCATTACGGTTGAGATTAAACCAGTACTTTCTTGGGCAAGTAAAGTAGAGGCCAAAATGTAAATGTGGACGTCTTTTAAAACAATGAAAATCAATCAGCTGTCTTTTTTTGTGTGGATAGAATCAGTAAAGTAGATTTTATTTATTTATTTATTTTTTATATTGTTTTTAAAGTTGATTTTAGGACTCCCAAAAAAAATGTATCATCTACAAATCACAAAACACATCGACGTTAAAGTCATTTTTTCCACCCAACAGTCTGTGCACTGGGTCGTTATGGGTTAATAAAGGTCAACACTGTGAAATGCATTTGTGTTACTGACCCAAAGCTCATAATGACTTATTATTGCGACTCAGTGGGGGTGGACAGATAATAACAGCAACAGGAAATTATACAGTTCTTAGAGTTACGCTGTTCAATAATTCAATTCAGTGATGAACTAAGATAAAAATGAAGCTTATTCTGTCCCGCAGGTCTTCAGTAATTGCAGCCAAAAGTGCATGGGAACAAAATAATCTGTGAAATATGTTTGTTAAATAATAATAAAAACTTCCAGTAAAGGGCTACATCCTGAGTCATCTGAGTTATGACATAGCTAAGATGACCTGGGAGACGTAAATGAGGGGAAAAAACCCAAGAAAACAGTTAAAAGAACTCAACTCTTACACCAATAATCGGATAAAATTGGTCAAATCTAGTCGATCTAGTAGATTTTTCCCTTCATTAACCCATAAATAAACACCCAGCGCTAATTTTTTTCTCTATATTTAACCTTTTTGAAGTGATTTATCACCATTTATTGTAATATTACCTTCTATGTTTTGCATTTTGTAGTGAAAAACTGGTATTTTCCTGTGTTTAATTGACTGATCATGTAGATATTCATAAAAGTTCAGATTAAAAGCGAAGGTTATTATATAAAAAAAAACAGAGAAAACTGAAGAAAATGTGACTAAAGTGACAAAATCAATCACTAACTTCAACCCACTGCTACTTTTGTGTCACTTCTCAAATTAATTTATTATTATTATTATCATTATTATTATTATTATTATTTAACCCTTCTTAAGCAATCTATCGCTATTTATTGGAATATTATTGTCTATATTTAGCATTTTTGCGGTGAATTACGTGTTTAATTTCCTATATTTAATTTACATGTTCATGAAAACTGAAGAAAAATTGGCCTTTTCAGCAAAATATATCATTTTTCTAGCATAAACCCAGTGTTTCCATCCACTGTCATTGATCCAACTCCATGGGTTTTACTGGTGAATCATTGTTATAGAAGATGACAGTGTTTCCATGGTAACTACGGAGCCTCTGAACATCCAAGTGGGTCATATCTGATGATCATGAAAAGACGTCAAACTGCATTTTACACCAATTATTTACATGTATTGATAGAATTCGTGGATCGGCAGGTGTTAAAGAGTTTAGATCAGTAGATGCTTTTTGGATTTTTGGGTCTTTATGGGTTAAATGAATCTCCGTCTTCGTCTCTACCGTCTTCCTCTCCAGTCGTTTCCAGCTGTTTCCATGTTTGAACTGGCAGCTCTTTCAGGTCATCCATCTCAGCCACAGTAGCTCTGAGACCGCACTCTAACTAAGCCTCGCAATAGTGCGCACGCACGCACGCAAATAGATATAAACACTAAAAAAAAGTCCACTTTCACTCTTTGCAAGTGGAAGTGGTCAAAGGCGAACGTGATTTAACTCGTGTTTTAGCTCTTTTCGTATCCGTAGCGTTGATGTTTTTAGCATCACTACATTTACTTCATCTGTTTATATGTATGCGTATCTATATCAGCACATGTTTAATTCGTCTGTGAGTTTTTGAGCATATTTTTTTATTTGTCTGTCCTTTATTTATCCATGAAAGTCAACATTTCTATTCATCACGGGAGTCCTGGACATGGCAGCAGAGAATACAGTGGTGGCCAAAATGAGTAAAACAATGAGCGTATTTCATAGGTTCCATCTGTGTGCATTAAAATACCCATAAAATAAATGAAATATCTCTGTAAATGCTCTATAAATCGTAGAATACAGCCATCATAAGGAGATTTGGCTCATTTTCCCGACAATAAATAACTGAGCCCTATTTCATGTCAACGTTACACAATCGTGCTCCTACATAGAAGAAGCTAAATTCCTTGTGTGTTGTGTGGTGTTGTGTTGTGCAGTGTCAGGTGTGATTGTGATTAAACTGATGATGATGGTGAACTGTGTGATTCTGTTGAATATACAGTCGTGGAAAAAAAATATTAGACTGTCCTTGTTTTCTTCAATTTCTTGTTCATTTTAATGCCTGGTTCAATTAAAAGTACATTTATTTGGACAAATATAATAATAACAACAAAAATAGCTCATAATACTTTAATTTCAGAGCTCATAAATATACATTTAACATGTTTTCTTGATAAAAACCAAAATCACTTCAGTTCTTACATCAATATCTATGTCATTGTACTGAGAAAAACAGTGCTTTTAGACATTCCATGTTTACTTTTCTGTCTGTTTTAGTCACATGGTGCACACAGGAGTTAGTACATGATTGCAGAACCATTGTTTTTGATGATTTTTGATGGTCTAATGATTTTTTTCCATGACTGTACAAGATCTATCCTTTCCATTAATTAAATACTAAAGTTAAAAAAAAAAAAAAAAAGGATGAAAACAGTAGGACTCAATTCATCTGCTATTTTTCGTTACCATCTGTATGTTACATTAACTGGATGGATGGATGGATGGATGGATGGAGATATATGGATTTTTTTCAGAACTGTATATATCTTTGTAGATAGATAGATAATAAATACTCACAACTGTGTAAACATTTACATGTATTTACACCAAAACAAAGTATATTTTTGCAAAACATGTGAATAATTTGAGGAAATATAAACAACCTGAAATGTCTTGAGTGCCGTTTTATTAATTAATTAATTAATATTATTATCTATTATTGAATGTTTTGTGTTTTTGTGATCTGTAAGTTATAAAGTACATGTGAAAATGATAAACTGAAGCAGTATATTGTTAATTTTTTTCAGTTTGTCCATATTATTCACATTGTTTTAAAGCATAGTTTGTAGATGTAAACTTTTTCATAACATAACTTACCTTTTTTTCACTCTAAAACATAGAGAAAAGTTTGAAGTTGACATTATTTACATATTATTGTGTTATTATTTTACTTTGACCTGTAAATTCATGTGAAATATAGCGTATGATGTATGAACCAGTGTCAGTGAAGTGTAGCATGATGGTCCAGTTCATCCAGTAGTGACGCATATGTGTAAAAGTTAAAGTCAGGTGCATGTTATAGCTAAATAAAACCGGAAGTACTGCAAAAATGCATGTGGATAGCGTCTGTATCAATTTACATTCAGTTTAAATGCTGCCCTCTGGTGGCGAAAAGGTGGAACTACAGTCTCGTATAAAATCTTATTCAATGACGCATCTTTTTTTTTTTTTTTTTTTTTACTTTATAAGCAAAGAGCAGTGATGGAAGACACAAAACAGCTCCCTGGAAGTCCTTCACCTTTATTTAGGCATCCCTAATGTTTGAGAAGTCCTCAGTACCATCCTGTGGACGTTAAACAGACTGCTCCAAGTGCACAAACTGTCCTCATTCTTATCCAACACAGTACTCTGCAGACTTGTCATAACCTCAGTGAGAGGAAAAAAACATTTTAAATACTTGCCCGTGGCACAACATCCGGTGTATTAACTGGAAAGACTGTTATGATTGCACGGTTGGACCATAAAAGGCACAAGTGGAGTGTTCACGCCTTGTATTCTGTCACAGTTGAAGAAGCATGCAAGCTATTCTTTAAGTATCAGGCCAACATTTTCCGTGCATAAAGAGATTTATACGCATAGAAAACCATTCGGAGTTCGCCGCTGGGAGTCACACACAGGAAAAAAAAAGACAAAAAATAAAACAATCACAAATAGATAAGCCATGTTTCGTACAAGCACGTCCAATATCCTTTAAGTAACACTACCTTCACAATAACACAGACCTACAAACTGACCGTCTGAATACGAATTTACCACATTGCGAAGGGGGATTTCAGCTACAGAGCGGAAGAGGTCACATGGTACATTGTTTGTTTGTTTCCAACGTGTTCAGTGCTCATACACATGTCTCCAATTTGGTTGTTTCTCCGATTTTGTGTGTGTGTGTGTGTGTGTGTGTGTCGGCTCTTCCCTCCCAACCTATTCTCCAGTACCTCACCCACATTAAAGTTCATAAACCGTGATTTAATCCATTAGAAACAGGTGTTTATCTTCCAGCCCGCATTCGATATTAATCAAATTTCCGCAGAACGCCTTTGCTGATCTAATGAGAAGACGTTCCTGCTGATTCTCAAGTTCGAAAGACTGTTTCGTGTTTGCGAAAGAAGTAGAAAGAAGAAAAGTACAGTTTGGCATTACGAACTGGCACACCCTTTTATTTGCCTGATTTAACCTGTCAAATAAATCCAGTGTTACCACTCTAGTGTTTCTACTCATGTGAATAGAATAAAGGCCTGTAAATTCTTGAACATGTAATAAAGTTTTGGCAAATGTATTGATCGAATGCAGTGAAAAAGTATCCATGTCTAGCATTATTCACCTTATAAATCAACAGTTTCTAACCCAGGGGTGTCAAACATGAGACCAAAACCGGCCCTCCAAAGGGGTCAATCTGGCCCCTGGCATGAATGTCCAAAGTATAAAAATTAAAAAGAACAGGTTAGTCGCTCTTTCATCGGACATATGCGCAAAACTTTACCGATCTTTACTACGTGTCGAAAAAAAACACTGGTTTTGTTGCGGAAGATGGCCGGTTCAATCCTCAGGTGGGCCCTTGGGTAAGGCCCTTTACGCTATACATCCCTAAACCTGTAGCCACAAGGGGGCAGTGTCTCATTGTCTTGGTCCCAAGCCCGGATAAATACACAGGGTTGTGTCAGGAAGGGCATCCGACGTAAAAACCTACCAAATCAACAAGTGAATGTGATTCACTGTAGCGACCCCTGAAAGGAAAAGCTGAAAGAAAGTTTGCTACATGTTGAAAAAACAGGTCACAAATGCGATGGTTTGTTTATTTATTATCACGAGATGACACAAGAAGTCATTCCGTAAACACGGCAACGGATGTAAGAATCCTGTTGATTTACAGATAAAGGTAGTCCTCGGGTTACGAATGAGTTCCATTCCTACGCTGTCGACTTAACCCAAATTTCCGCATAAGTCGAAATTAACCCTTTAGTACCCCTAAATACCCCCTAAATCTCTAAATAACCTTCCAAATACTTGTATTATACTTCATATTAATAAAATAAAATAAAAAAATAACTTACTGTACTTAATGTACGTACAGTATACAGTATGTATACACAGAAATGGTGGATGAAATTTCAGCGTCGTAAAGTCAAAATAACATAAGTTGAGTACGTTGTAACCTGATACCTACTTGTATATTCATTATTATTATATAGTACCCGTCTATCCCGACTAAATTTAAGATGTATTCAGTTTCCTGTCCATGTTTCTTTTAAAGTTCTTCTTTGTTGTAACATCCGTCGACATACTTTTTTTTAATTCACTTGACTCGTTGCAGAAAAAGGTCTTTCCATTTCATTTTTTTTTTTAAATATAAAAGTATAAATATTCAATATAACTCATTTAAGAGTAAATTTGACTAAATAAAAGTTGCTGGACCTACTTGGTTATTCATACAACGATCAGAAACTGTTTTATGGAAATAGATGCTTTCAGTGAAACAAACTTATACCACAAATGACAAAAAAACTAAACAAAACTCCTATTAGACTACTGAAATCCTCAAGAGAATCCTATATTTTTGTTTTTCTTTTTATTAGTCTGCGCATTTTCCACAGCCACGGCCAAATCTGATGACTTTTGTTTTCTTGACAGTTCAATTGCAAATAAAACTGTAATTGAATTAGTGTGTGATGCATGTGAAGACCTTCAGGGACTGGATGATGGTCTGTGGAGGACAGAAAGTACACGGTGTTTATACACAAACACACTCGTGCAAATGGATTCAATTTAATGGAGATTTAATCAAGTGCAAAGTGGCCTTTTGTGTAATAAAATTAAACTGTTATTGTGTAAATATTTTATGTTTTTTTTCCTCAGAAACGGTCAGCGAGGCCTGTGTTCATAAATGAACCTGGTTACTTCATTACAGTAAAAATGTAACACTTCTATATTTGTGGGCAGAACAGTATAATGTTTAATACAGGATTTGCACATGTTAATTTAAATTTTAATCTTTATCTTTATCTTCTTTAACCTGTAAAGACCCAGTGCTAAAAAATAAAATAAAAAAAGGGGTATTTTTCTGTGTTTAATTCACTGATCATGTAGATATTCATAAAAGCTCACATTAAAATTAAGTGTTATTATATCAGAAACAGAGAAAATTGAAGAAAAAGTTACTTTTAAAGCTAAATCTATATTTTTTTAACCCATAAAGACCTGGTGCTACTTAACTGTCAGCTCCCAAATGATTTTTTTTCTCTATCTTAAACTTTCTGAAGTGATTTATCACCATTTATTGTAATATTATCTTGTTTGTTTTGCATTTTTTGTGTGAAAACTGGTATTTTCCCTGTATTTAATTTATTATTCTTGTAGATATGCATAGAATCGCAGATTAAAGTGAAATGTTATTATGTCAAAAACAGACAAAACTGAAGAAAAACTGACTTTTGAAGTAAAATCTATCACTAACCTCTAGTTTCAGAGGTTTTTTTTTTTTTGTTTGTTTTTTACCCATAAATACCCGCTGTTACTGCACTAGTTCCCAAATAAATTTTTCTGTTGATTCATCAGGGGTCCTGGTCCCCCAGATCTACTATCCTTCATGTTTTAGATGTTTCCCTCTTCCAACACACCTGACAGTCATTATCAGGCTTCTGCAGAGCTTGATGATAGGTTTATCATTTGAATCAGGTGTGTTGGAAGAGGGAAACATCTAAAACATGCAGGATAACACAGTCATGGCCAAAAGTTCTGGGAATGACAACATTTTTGTGTTGACAAAATTAGCTGGATTTTTTTTTTTTTTTTTTTTTTTGTACTTTATTAATTTATTTATTTTTGAATATTGACATGTTTCTGAAGTGCAACGAAGAATTTGAGTTTTCAAAGAAATGTAATTTGGCAAATAAATCACATTTAAGGAAAACATATATTTGTTTCATTCCTAAAACTTTTGGCCATGAGTGTAGCTTTGAAGGTGACCCCTGATGAAAACATAAATAACTTCATCAAAAACTTGTTTCAAATTAACTATTTTATTGTTATTCATTAAGAAAATGACCAATTGGAATAACAAAATAGTCCTTTTTGACAAATAATAACCATAAATTTCCATATTTAGTCTATCTATCTATCTATCTATCTATCTATCTATTAATAAAATGATCAATTGTAAAAACTAAAATAGTTCTTGTTGACAAATAATAACCATAAATGTCCATATTTAGTGCGTCCACCTTTGGTGCAGATAACAGTTTACATTCTTGTTCCCATTGTTTTTATGTAGTTTTACACAGAAATGAAAGATAATAACTGGAATTGTACAACTTCATGAAAAAATATTAATTTGCTGCTCCATTTTGTTTTGTATTTTTGGAAAACATTAAACTTTACAATGTATGGATAGCAACAATAGTTCTATTTTATCATTAAAGATATGGTTTTGATTTAAAAAAAAAAAAAAAAGATCTTATATATACTGGTGGATTAACCATCATAGAAACATAAAAACATATTTAGGTAAACCAAAAATACTGTTAAATTATAGCAACAGTGGAATTACAGCACAGGTGTCGCGCATGCGGCCCGGGGGCCAAAGCTGCCCCTTCAGGGGGTCCGGTCCGACCCCTGGGATGAATTTGTGAAACGCAAAAAAAAAAAAATGACACTGAAGATTAATAATCAATATTGTTAAATATTTGAGGTAAATTCAATCTAAAATGGGTAAGAACAGTAAAATACTCTCATAATATCACATAAATAATGAAAACTGAAAAACTGTGTGGAAAAAAACACCTTATAATGCAATAATATACAGTATTTACAGTAATATACAGTATTTGTTAAAAACTATAGTATAGCATTTATTTATTATTTTAGGGGGAAAAAATGTTTACTGGGTCGAGGCGGGAGAATACATTTGTTAAACTCTGTACATCTTGGTTTTTATCTGCATCCCTTATTGAAAAATCTTAAAAAGCTGATGGTTGATTGAAAAAAGCTCAAGTGTTTAATGAGCGTTGCACAGATGTTTAGGATTACGCTCATTTCACTGTGAGTGTTAATGTGCACATTAGCTACATAAGGACAACAGGAGTGTGGGGGGGGTTGGTGTGTGGGAAATATGCTCCTTGCTTGGATAAAACTAAAGGACGGAGAATGAGCTAAATTACCGTGCAACATAACACAGACTCTCCTCTTTCTCCCTCCAGGGCTCCATCCAGCAGCTGGTTCTGAAGTCAGATCCCACGGCCCCAGATGACCAGTGTGAGGAGGATGATCCTTATGTGAGTGTGTGCGCAAACACCACACACCCCCAAAGTGAACCCAGAAATCCAATGTAGTCAAAACAGCGTGACTACACTGCCCTCTAGTGGTGGAACTGCACTTACAGGGCAGTCAGAGCACAGGACCCACAGCCAAAACAATGTCCACATATGTACCTTATGTGTGTTCTGCAGCTGTTTATTTTCAGTGCTTTGGACAACTCAGTTCCTGTGGAAGTAAATGTTATTGCTGTAGCATATTTTATAGAACTGACGGCTCTTTCTGGTTTCAATGAGATGGCAAAAAGAACGAAGCCGACATTGTTGAGAATTGTTTTTCTTTCTGTTTAAGAAAAAAAAAAAAACAATTGTTTTTCTGAGTTTAGTGTGAAAGAAGTTGAAGGGCCTGGAAGAACCTCAACGTTATTCGACAGGTTTAAAGAAAACTGGAATAAAAGGACTTAAAGAAATGTCATCAGTGTTAAGTACATTTAGAATAGAATAGAATAGAATAGAATAGACCAGAATATGATAGAATAGAATAAGATAGAATAGAATACAGTAGAATAAAGAAGAATAGAATAGAAAACAAAACAACAAACCAATAGAATAGAATTCAATACAATACAATACAATACAATACAATACAATACAACACAATACGATGCAATAGAGTAGAATAGAGTTGGATAGAATGCAGTAGAATACAATAGAGTAGAATAAAATACAATAGAACAGAATATGATGGAATAGAATACAATAGAGTAGAATAGAATACAATAGAGTAGAATAGAATGCAATAGAATAGAATAGAATAGAATGCAGTAGAATGCAATAGAGTAGAATAGAATACAATACAACAGAATATGATGGAATAGAATAGAACAGAATAAGACACAATACGATGCAAAAAGAGTAGAAAAAAATACAATAGAATACAATATAGTAGAAAAAAATACAATAGAATACAATATAGTAGAATAGAATACAATGCAATACAATAGAAGAGAATATGATAGAATAGAATAGAATAGAATAAGATAGAATACGACACAATACGATGCAATAGAGCAGAATAGAATACAATAGAATACAATAGAGTAGAATAGAAACCTTTATTGACTGATTAATTGGTGTAATGTATTAATCCCCAAAGGGAAATTGAAAATTATTGTCTGTTCCAAGTAAATAACAGGAGTTTGTCTTTGAAAATGTGTCCTTTTTGCATTTTTGCTTCACGACATAATGAAGGCAAATAGATAAGAGGTATGGTGCAAAAACACCAGTAAGATGTCATCCCAAGTTCAGTGTTAATCTGAAGAATTTTTAGGACTCAAAATGCAAAATATTTAATTGGCCAATCACAAAGCAGCAGCTCAGTGCATGTATGCAGGGTTTGATCAAAAATGATGAATGAAGCGTGAATGTGACGTGGTTAGAGCCAGATGGGCTGGTCTGAGGATTTGAGAAACTGCTGATGCACTGGGGTTTCCACAGAATAATCAAAAAAAAAAAAAACCTGGGTAGAGTCAGTTTTCTGTGTCAGACTGCTTAGTCACTGGGGAATTGACAGAGTGGTTCAAGCTGATAGAAATCCAACAGTATCTCAAATAACCAGTGCTTACAACAAAGGTGGGATAAAGAAAGCCTCAGACAACAGCAGCATATTCACTCATGGGCCACTATATTAGGTACACTTGCTTCTAGGAAGGTATACCTAATAAAGTGGCCGGTGAATGTACGTTTGCAATAAAATGAAAACTAAAGAAGTAAAAGATATGATCTTTTATCATTAATAATAGGAACCCTGCAACCAACAGGTGCAACACTAAAGATAAAGAAGTATCAGTAATTATAAGAAATTCAATAAAACACTGCCTTCAGCATTTACCTTTTGATACATCTGTAACAGCGATTATTATTGTTTATCACTTGGGGCATTTTATATTTATTTTAGCATTCTGATATGTGTATATTTTCAGTGTTCTGTGTGAATATGTTGTGAAAGAAATATCAATTTAATTCCAACTAAGGGATTTTTATCCAGAATGTTTATGTTTTAGTTAGTTTTGTAAGCGCACAATATAGTTTCAGTTATCTTTTTTTCACCCTTTTTTTAATTATAGTTTTTATTTATTTCAGTTAATGAAAAAAAAATTTCAGTTGTAGTTTTCATCATTTCATTGCAACAATAATAACCTCGGTTCATCTGTTGTTGTTTTTTAATACAAGAACTAACTAAATAGTTATGTATTTTTGTTTTCAATAGCTGTTAAGATTGGCATATATTTGGATCATTTGTTTCTTTCTGAAATAAAGAATAGAATAGAATAGAATAGAATAGAATAGAAGCAAACACCAATGCTACAGAAATAAGAATGGAGTGAATATAAAATAACCAAAGCTTAAAAAATTAAACAATAAATAAATTACAAACATAAGAGTAGAGCTTAGTAGAATATAAATAAATAAATAAATAAGTAAAGATTCAAGATTCAAAACTTTATTGTCCATTTTTGCATAAACACATACTAGGAATCAGGAGTCAGATAATAAATACTAGAAAGAACGTGTAATTTTATTTATTTTTGTTTAAAGTCATGCACATCTATAAATATGTATGAATAAAAGTCCATAAAAACCAGTAAAAGTGCATTAAAAAC
>JAPSES010022978.1:0-13275 GCA_029822895.1 Maxillicosta whitleyi
AGAAAACATGAGTCGCCATCTGGTGGACATTTGTTATTATTACCACAGCAAGGCCAATGATAACTAATAGAGAATCCATTGAAAAAAATTCTGGATGTAGACAGTGATCCGGATCACCTCCAAAATTTAATCATCAAATTTCAAAGTGATCCAGAATCCAGGATTTCATCATTTCTTCATTGTGCCATTGCCAACAAATCCTGAAAATTTCATCAAAATCCATCCATAACTTTTTGAGTCATGTTGCTAACAGACAGACAGACAGACAAACGCAGGCAAAAATATAACCTCCTTGGCGGAGGTAAAAAGTGTCTTGATTATAAACTAGAACAGCACAGGCAAATAAGGAAAAAAAAAAAACCTATGCCCCCTCCCCCCATTTTTATGAAGACTTCTGTACTATAAAGGCATCTTATTTCTGTAAGTTATTATTTGTCACATTTTACATTTGCACGATTTCCACCTTTGCGTACCACTTTGTCTTGTATCATTATAATAGATGTTTGGAGTAATAAGACGAGGACAGGAGACAGAATCAAACATTTTTAAAAAATGCACAAAAGAAGGTGAAAAAAAACCCAATACTAGTAATAGTAATAATAGGTCTATAAAAAAGGTCAACAAAATATACCTGTACTGAATAGATTGACCTACTAGCATGACCCAACAGGCACCAACACACCAAAATAAACACACAAAGGGACAAAACAATGGGCTCTGAGTCTAAATATATCCAAAGAAAACCTACCTATATCTAAATCCCCCATTACTTCAGAGCCTATGTTTTAGTCTGATGAGCTCAGCCAAATTTGCTGAACCAACCAACCACAACCAGTTATTGATAAACAAACAAAATAAAAGATTAATATGACAAATTACCCTACAATGTTAATTTGTGTGCACTCCATATAAACAGGCTAAAGTTAAAATAAATGTATACTAATTCAAGTAAATTAGTGTTAAATGATTATAACTCTTTTACTGTTATAAACTGATGAGGGGTGTAGGTTGTGGTTGAATGAATAAATAGGTTACATATGTATATTTTCTCTATCCTATTATCATACAATTATGTAACATCAGTTTTGCTTGTTCTCATGTTCAAGTCACATTTGTGCCATAATCAGTCTGATGATGTTGTCTGTGCCACATTCTGTTATGGGCTTCTCTCGGGTCAAACTCAGTCCAGGTGTATTTGGGTGCTTTTCCCTCCTCTAGACTTTGAACAGTGAGTTGTTGAGTGTTGTTGGCCAATACATGTCTCTCCCAGAACCCCTTTCTCCTCTGGCAGTCCCTGAGAACATATTTCTCCTGTCAGTTCACGTCCAGCTCTGGAGTTAGCCAGCTGGCCTTTCTCAATCACCGTCCCAAGCCAGAAAGCCATGGGGCTCTCTATCCACGGAACAATTTCAGCCAGAATAAATCGCACTTTTCTCTTTGTGCCAAATAGCATAAATCCATATGCACATTAAGTTCTTGATGCATGGCAGAACCACAAAAGATTGCATGAACCGAAGCATCCAGTAGACAGGCCAACCTTGATATGATGCTCTTAAGTAACATGTTGCAAGGTTCATACTAGCTAAGGCCACGAAAACTTCTTGGCAAACAGTGAATGTGTTAATTGCTTGGTTCTTTCTCTGAGTTAACCAAAGTGCAGCCAGGATTTTTCTGCCAGTCCTGTTACTGTAGCCTTTCCTCTCTATCCACACTCCCATGCTTTCTTATATAGATTTTAGCCTGCAAATCCTCATTAATGTGTATCCACCCATCCTCTAATGCCAACCAAGATAGACTACCAATAGGAGATCATATCCGCTCAATAGCTTAGCTCAGAGCCTTTAAAAGAAACTTATCAGATAGAGACCTGATTCTGTGTTTGTGCTCTGAGTAAAAGTGACTTCCCGCTTACAGTGGCCAATGATCCTTACTGCAAGGTACAGTGTGATAAACTTTTGGAAACACAGAATGACTGAAAATCCTAGCACATGTCACAAGTTGATAGAACAGGACACGATAGTCTCACATTGCTGAAACATGATGAAAACATCGAATGAAGTAGCCATAAAGTGACATATTTTTCTTACTTCTCTCTTAGTTGTCTTATCTTTTTACATTCACACATCTACTGAACAGGAATATGATTTTTGTGTGTGTCATATCACCTATTCATTGGAGGAATAATCTATTACTCTGTCAGATAACCAGCCAACAGACTGCTGAGCAACATGCATAGGATCAGGGATAGTGGACAAGGGCCCTGACTTTGAATAATGATCCTCTATAGCACCACGTAGATAAGCATGGCCAGAAACATACTGTAGGGATCTGTATGAGCAGCCAGATGAGACACACTAGTTTGCTTATTCACTGAGCTACAGCCAAAAGGAAAATGTGTATCTTTCTGCAGCTACCGCTCACCAAAAACAAGCACACAAAGCATCTCTATTATGATGTACAGGGGATGGTGACCTATTATCAGTTGGTATATCAGTTTCATCTAAACTCTGTATACAATGACATATGCTAATACACCACATTAGCATATTTCATTGTATGATGACTAGGCATTTCACAAAAACACATGCACACATTGCAAATACATTGATAGAGCAATCATGTTAGTTTTCAGGGTTGTGATTGTCACATAAACCCAGTAGCAACAGAAGAATTAATTCATCATTGAAAATTGGCTTTAAATATGCAATCACTGGCTGGTTCGTGGCATTTTTGGAGGGTGAATTGCAATATTCATGATAATGTTTTCATTGGTTTATAATTACTTAAAAATAATCCTTGTTGTGTGTTTTTTATGACATTCATTTGTGCAGAGGGAGTGTGCAAGTAGTAGTAGTAATAATAATAATAATAATTTTGATTTGTAGCACTTTTCAAGTCACCCAAAGTGCTTTACACATTATCGATCCATTATTCATTCGCTCTCACATTCCCCTTCTGGTGGTGGTAAACTATGTTTGTAGCCACATCTGTCCTGGGGCAGGCTGACAGAAGCGTGGCTGGCAATTCACACCTCCCGTCCCCCCGACCCACCGAACATTATTACACATTCATACACCAGTGTGAGAAGGGCTGGAGGTAAAGAAAGGCTGAAATGTCTTGCCCAAGGACACAACAGGCTGACCAAAATAAAGCGGGATGGACGATTTACTCTACCTCCTGAGTCATGGCTACCCTGTGCAAGTACCTCAAAATGGTGTCTTTTATCTGGATATGTTGCCTATTATGTGCTTTAAGGTATATTGGAAAGATTCAATGGAAGATGGACAAAAAAGGCTAACGATAAGAGGACGAGGTCCAGACCTTGTATGTTTATGGGTCCAAGAGGTTCAAGAGAATTCTGTATTTAGTCCAGTGTTTTTCAACCTTATGGTTTTGGCCCCACATGAAATCACCTGGAATTCAAATGGAATAAAAATTTCTAGTAATTGATTAAAAAAAAAAAAAAAAACTAATAAAAAATATATTGTGAGTTGACAGAGACAATCAGATACATAACAGACAGGACAAACTGTGAAACTGAAGCGCTGTTGTTCTGTTTATCTATCAAATGTTCACTGTGGTCAGTTTTAGATGTTGCAGCTCTTTCATAATTCATAGTTTAGTTATTGTTTGTTCAGTATTAATCATCCTGTCATCCTTGTAGATACAAACTGGACTGACCTGTTCATAACTTGACCATGGAAAATAAAATTCTCACCTTGTGAAATAATCTGAACTTGGATTTTCTGCCTCCATAATAATATACATTATACAGACTAAATGTGTCTAAAATTAATGTTTATTTGCAACATAGTATAGCAAAAAATAAAAAGGCTTAGTTTTGAATGTGTAGGGTTGCAAGACATTTGTGATGGGGTTACGAGCCAAAAAAGGTTGAAAACCACTGGTTTAGACTGTCTGTATTTTAAGGCTGCAGAAAATGTACCACATGATGGTCAGACTTGAATTAATCTGTTATTTTCAGATGGGGAGGGTACTTAACAGTGGCTTCACTTGTCCGTAACGGCATGAAATAATGTACGTAAGTAACGGCATGAAATAATGTACCTAAGTAAAATTTAATTAGCTTAATTGTGCTACATTTAATTTTCTCACACACAGTCACAATAAAAGCACCAGTGGCAGGTAACAGTCTTTTCTTTCCCCAATAGCTAAACCTGCTGAGAGGTACTGCAGTCTGTAGGCTACATCAATTTTGTTGCAACAAAATGACGTGATTACAACAAACATTCAAGTAACTTTAAGTAAGACAGTGATTTTTTTCCCCCAAACTGCCTTTTTATCACTATCAGACTGACTGAAGTTTTATTTAGTAGCTATTTATGATTTAGTCAATCAGCATGAATCAGTTGAACTTTAAGATATGTGTGAAAACATATTTTACACAGTATTAAAATTTGCACATTAGATTTTTCTGGACTTCATGAATTTTGTTGAGATTCATGTCAATAAAATTCCTTTCAAATTTTACATCAAGTCAGACAAAATAACAACTGGCTTCTGGGTATTTATAAGAGGCATTTCTCATGATTTTCTCACGTTGTATTGATGAGACATTCAGTTTTTTAAGACTATTCATCTGTTTAAACTTAGTCAGATTAACTACCGAAAAAAAATCAAAGCATCCTTTGAACAAACATGCTGATCTTCTAAATTGTAAAAGCAATCAGCAGTGTTTAGTTACTGTCAGTGTGCAACTGGAGACTGTCACCATCTATCATTAACTCTTGAGAAGTGACAGATTTCTTTAACTGTCATTTGCCGCATCTGCTGTGTGTTGACTGGTGAAGATACAGGGGGGCCCATAGATGTAGCTGTTTGGAAGGGGCTTGGGGGTTTAAAATGCCAGGGCAGATTAATTCACCTCCTGCCATGATGCCCGCTGTTTAGATGCACACCCCGACAGCTGTCCTCTCTGGCTTTGATATGAGAGGGCTGAGGGAGGCTGAGACAGACAGCAGCGAGAGGGGAAAAGAAGGAGAGGATGGGTGGAGGGAACCAAAACGCAATAGAGAGATGAAGAGAGAGGATGACTGCATTCTATAACCAAGGACAAAGTCCAGATTGGAAGGCTGTGTGTTATGATTGACAGTGCTTTGGTTTTGATCAGCCAGGAGAGAAATGGGATGGGACATGTGAATGTGTGGCCGTGTGTGTATGTAGCCAGGAGACAGTCCCCATGGAGACAGCTAGACTAAGTATTCAGTCAAGAGAGGGGAAGTGAGCACAGAGGGCAGTGTGTGTGCGTGCATGTGTGTGCGCAAGTGTGACCATGCTGAGCACGGGTGTGACAGTGATGTGATGAGACTGATGTCCAATGTTTGATCCTTTGGTTCTGGACTGTGGAGGCATGTTTCTATTGCTAATAGAAATGCAACACTGCAGCACAACCACTTGGAGTACACACACGTGTATGCATGCACTCACATAATAACAATGTCCACAGCAGCATATAGGCAGCAACTGAATATGCTGGTGCACTGGTAGCTTTTCAGGCTGCATTATGCTTTGATTTGTTAATTTAAAGAAACAAACCTATGGCTATTAAAGCTTTGAAATTGCCAAACCATATAGTATGCACAAGCTTATTTTATATAGTATCTGTTTAAGTCATGAAATCCTTAAATAATCTTTTTTCCATTATAGATTCACATGGTAACGCAATGCAAACTAGCAAATAACCCAACTACTAGCCTCTGTTGTTTTGTTTCTTGTAATGTAGTTTTAGCCTGACAAAGAAAGTGAGAGGAGCTTTAAAAGTGATTTTTATAATAGGCAACATATCAAATGTCTGTAGCAGCAAAACTGTTGGTTGAATTCATGCCAAATTGGGTTCATTGCCAGTGACCCATAATAGATCTGTTTACATTTCGGGTAAAGGTCAAAGTAAAATCTTTTGATTCATTTTTAAAATCTTTATTTTTCTTATTATAAGAAACATCCATTTTGTTTCAATTTACTTCAAACATGGCACATGTATAGAGGTTAGTGATATGCTGACATCAGCTGGTTGATGCCAAAATAAACTACAGTACATGTGAGGGGCGGGGCTTGTTGTGCCTGGCATTACTTGTTTGTTTGATTGTTAACACTTGAGCAGCAAAACTATGGTTGATGCATACCAAATTGGCTTTAGGCTCCCAGTGACACAGAATTGATGTCATTACAGTTTGGGAAGGGTAGGTCAAAGTTCAGATTTTTTTTAAATGATTTTTATAAAATCTTCCCATTTACAGACAATGGGTGAATTACATGGAAGGGCAGGAATTGTTGTGACTGACACTAGTTATTACTATTATTTTATAGCTATTGGGTTTATAATACATTGCATTTAATCACAACTAATCTGCAGCTAATGAAAAAATAATTGAACTGTTAGTTGCAGCTCCAAATTCAGTCTAATCTAATTCTTGGACAATGTAAAGCTCTGCCAAGACCTAGCAGTCCTCTAACATTTTGCCCATCCATCTGTCTTTTAAAAGAATTATTTAAAAGCTACTAATACACACATGCAAACCTCTGTCAAGCCAACAGTCAACTCACAATAAAAAAAAATGAAGAAAAAAAGACAGATTTCCAAAGCTGATTTGGTTCATGTGTCACCTATGTCCAACTATTCTTCCAAGTGTCATCAAAATCGATGCATTCATTTCATTCAGTTATAGGCTGACAAACAACAGTAATGAGATTATGAGCTCAATTACTGTGGCAAGCAGTCAAAAATGGTTGTATCATCAAATCCGACTTGTTAATGGTAATGAGTACTAATGGATTCTTTTTTCCTCTGAAGCACGATATGACATTAGATCAGAGGGTTGTATACTGTGCAGCACATGACACTAATTCAAGGAAATGGGTTCACAGGAAATCAAACATACACATGCTTCATCTGCAGCAACTGAAAAAAATGATGAGGGCAGAGATCTCTAATATTTTTATGGTGGTTTATAAATGATACAGCATAAGAAAAACCCCAATTAAACTGTAATTTGTGCTAAAGAATGGAGCAATACATTATTTATCATTAAATGTATTATTAATACCAGTTAATGAATAAAATGGTCATAACACACAGAGTTGAAGTGTATATTTTTTAGCAGTAACTGGACACTGCCACATATTCCTGCTATATTAAAAAAAGTCTTTAAGTAACAAGATTATTTTTTTTATTTTGGTATACCAAATGCGAACAAACGTCTGTTGAAAGGAAACTGATCTGAACAGGACCTCAAATTATGCACGCTCTAAATATTCATATTATTTCAGAATTTAGTGGATGAAAGCACCCCACCCCTTATAAATGTCAAAAAGATACATTTAATATCAAATTTAATTAAATAAAGTTAAATCACCAAGTCAGATGTAATTTTTAAAGACCTATAGGTATTTTGGTAGGCACTCCCAAATAAATGTTAAGTGATTTATGACCATTTCAGTTCAATTCAATTTTGTGTGTAGAGCCCTATATCACAACAAGTTTGCCTCACAGGACTTTACAGGTTTAAACAACAGTCAAATAAAAACAGGGGTCAAATATACAGTAGATGAATGAAATCAATGTCCTGGGCGCATCCCCCATCCTTAGACCCTCCTTCTCGGCAAGAAAAAAAACTCCAAGAACCCAGTGTGAAAGGAGAAACCTCAGGGAGAACCACAGTGAAAGGACAGATCCACTCCCATGGACGGACAGGCACCAGGACAGATGGACATTTATGGATGTGGTTCCAGTCTGTTATGATAGGGTTGGGTGGGGGTACATGAGGGGGTCCAACTATTCTGTATAGATAGGTTAGGGTGTGGAGGTCCATCCAGTCAACTTGGACACCACCGTCATTGAACTCCAGGTGGCTATAACTGAGACAGTAGCCACTTTCCCAGAGGGGGGGGGGACACACCGGGTGAATGGTAATGAACAAACTAAGTAGAATAAATATTATAAGCAGAATAAAGTGGTACGTAGAACCAGACACAGATGATAGGACTCTGTACTTCCACTTCAACTGAACTGTAGGTTCAATGTGTTTTTAACTAGTCTGATCTGTAGGTTCAGTTTGTTTTTAACCAGTCTGATCAGTAGGTTCAGTTTGTTTTTAACTAGTCTGATCTGTACGTACAATGTGTTTTTAACTAGTCTGAGCTGTAGGTTCAGTGTGTTTTTAACCAGTCTGATCTGTAGGTCCAGTGTGTTTTTAACTAGTCTGATCTGTAGGTCCAGTGTGTTTTTAACTAGTCTGATCTGTAGGTTCAGTGTGTTTTTAACTAGTCTGATGTGTAGGTTCAATTTGTTTTTAACTAGTCTGATTTGTAGGTTCAGTGTGTTTTTAACTAGTCTGATCTGTAGGCTCAGTGTGTTTTTAACTAGTCTGATCTGTAGGTTCAGTGTGTTTTTAACTAGTCTGACCATAAGCTTTTTTAAACTTTTTCACAGGAGCTTGGTAACTAAAGGCTCCAGCTCCTACTGTACTTTTACAAACCTTTGGTTCTACCAACAGACCTGCGTTTTGGGACCAAAGTGTTCTGTTTGGGTGGTACGGTACAAGGGCATCTTTGAGATATGAAGGGCCCACACCATTAATGGTCTTATATGTAAGAAGGAGGATTTTAAATTTAATTCTAAACTCCAATTATTATTATATTATCGTCTTCATTTTAAGTATTTTCCTATATTTAATCTACTGATCAAGTAGATGTTCATAAAAACTGGATAAATTGTATGGCTATTATATTTTAACAAAGAAGACTGAAGCAAAAGTGACTTTTCCAGCTAAATAGAATATTAACTGAATGGAAAAACATGCATTAACGTGCAACTACTGTCAATGGTCAAACTCCATTGATTTTATTAGTGAATCAGTGCTGCAGAAAATAAAAATGTTTCCATATTCACTACAGAGCCTCTGAACATCTGAATAAGTCATATCTCATAGTGAAAAGCTGAGTGACTACATTTTAGCTGAATTATTGAACTGCATTGATAGGATTATTGGTTAAAAAGTAAAATAAAATACATTTCAGATCAGTAGATGCTTTTGGTTGCTAGAAGCAATTAGGGCGTTTGAGGGTTAATAATGAAGGGACTACAGGTAGCCAATTAAAGCAAGTGTAGCATCAGAATTGAGAAAACATTGTCTACATTTGGGTCATCAACCTTAACCCTTGACAGCTACAAAAAAAACCGTATAATTAGAGGTAGATAATTCAGTGCGGCAGCAGAATAGCAATAAAGCACCTTCACTAAACCACTCCAACTTAGGGTTACTAAAGATACACATATAAACTCTGGGCATCCTTTACAGAATTAAGTATTTTGAAACGAGGCTGGTGAATAAAGAACAACAAGAACAAAAAAAGAAGAAGGAAACATGTTATTCTATGTGTCCTCATTCTTAGTACTCATTCTTTTATTCACCTGTAGTGTAGACTACCATGGTCACTTTACAGTTACACTTTGATACGTTTCATTTCATAACTGAAATTCAATGCTATAGATTAACCCTTTTTCTTAGGCAAGTGACTATTTTTGGTAATTTCCAAATACATTATAAGACAGTGACAGCCACAGTTCCAGTGATGACAGTGAGTCAACAAACTCAGATCCAATGTGGTCTACAGCAGAGGTTCTGAACCATTGGGCCGCGGACCAAACTTGGGCTTCAAGCGCCACCTCTTAGAGGGCCGCAAAAAAACTTTCAATTTTGCACCAGTGGGCCGCGAGGGCTGTGAGACTAGTTAGGTTGTTAGCTTTACTTATACAACACTTAGGTCCGATCGAACTATTTAGCAATTTCTGATTGGACGAGATGCATTCCAAGCGGCACTAGGAGTGAGGATATTCATCGATAACTCATCACAGTTAATAATCACTCTGCCAAAGATGAAACGAAATCATTAAAATCAATGTAGACACTTATTGCATAGCAACCACAGGCGCTGTTAACTCAAACAATTTTGTGCAGCGGAGACTGGAGTGAACTGAAATACAATTAAATAAAACCTTAAAAATGAATGTAAGAATTCTGTCTATAAACTAATTGTGTAATGGAACTGTTGTATAATCATTACAATAGTCATGGTCGTGAGGTTGTTCGTGGAATATCCTCATGGGTGTGGTTCGCTGCAGGCACAAAGCCAAAGGTTGAGTGCCGTAGCAATGGCCTCTTTTGGACAGATATTCCACCAACAACCTAACTCCTACTCCTGTTATATTCCTTAAAGAGACACTATTTTTTTTTACTCCAGAATCAAATTTTTTGGCATCATCACAATCATAGACAACACTCTACATTTATATTTTAATTATTATTATTTTGAACCTGATCAAAATAAATTGTAATAAAATGTTTATGCTGTAACGTTGTATGACATGTTATTCAGACCAGAACTATTAATGTGTCTAATGTAACTAACTTGTGCAACAAACTCACAGAAGACACTCAGCTAGTACAAATATGGCTACGTTTTTAAAACGAAAACACGAAGAAAAGCCTGATGACAATCCCCCACCCCAAGACTAATTTTGTACATAAGTACAACCCAAATTTTATCTGATTGTGTCTCAGAGGCAGGCCCAAGTGTCTCGTTAAGAGGTGAAGATAGCAAAAAGCAGTTGTAGCTTCTTAGATTAGAAAAAAAGAGGTGTGCACATCTTAAGAAATATAGGTAGTCACAGGAGCTAGAGAAGTGTAGCAGGTATTTCGCTCCAGGTGGTCTGCACATTGTTTTGCTCCAGAAATAGAGTCTGTTAAAAACGAAACAAAAAAAAAAAAAAACAAAAAAACAAGGCAATGTTCTAAAAAATGTATATTATGGATCAAAAATCTAATATTAAATATGGACAGTTTTGACTGTTTAATTGCAGAAGTTAACATCTCGGTTTAATAAAAATCTTTGTGGTGATCACATTTCGTCATCTCATGTTATTATTCATTAAAATGTGTTCATGTTTTAGCTTGCTAACTTGTTAAACTGTGAGGGGATTTGATTTATTATTGAATAAAAATGAGTGAGATCAATTATATCTATACCGATATAAGTTTGTTCCACAGGAGAGACTGAGCAGAACAACTGAATGCTGCTTCATTTTGTTTGGTTCTAATTTTGGGAACACACAGTAAACCTGCCCCTGATGATCAGGGGTTGGGATGTTTCAGAAGGAACTAACAAGTCTGGGATGAATTTGGGTCCAAGAACGTTCAGTGCTTTGTAAACCAGGACTAAGATTTTGAACTCTATCCTTTGACTCACAGGAAGCCAATGTAGTGATCTGAGGAACGGTGTGATGTGGTCCAGTTTTTTGGCATTAGTTAGGACTAAATGTTTTATTTAGATCAGGGGTGGGCAACTCCAGTCCTTGTGGGCTGGTATCCTGCATGTTTTAGATCTTTCCCTTTTCCATCACATCTGAAAACCAATACATTGTTATCAGGTTTCTGCAGAGCTGTATGATGAGCTGCTCATTAATTGAACCAGGTGGAATATGGAAACATCTAACACATGCAGGATGCCCTCTAGGACTGGAGTTGTGCGCCCATGATTTAGACCCTGTAGACCAGTGGTCCCTAACGTCTGGTCCGTGGATCAATTGGTACCGGGCCATTGGCCACCCAAGAAATAATTCATTATTTCTGTTGTATTTATTATCTGAGTCTTCACAATCTTTTATTTTGAAAAATGACCGGATTCTCTTGGCTACATCTCAGTCACTTGAGTGCCAAAAAATGAACCCACAAGTTCGCAGAAATTTGTAAAAAACAGATGAATCCAGCATATCTGTGTAAGAAGAAGATCAACTGCTGAGATTGCAAATGACAGCGGCTTTAAAAGTATTTTTCAGAACAACTCTGCCGGTGTTCTGGATTAAAGTCAGGGCAGAGCACCCTGAGATAGCCCCCACAGCACTGAAAACCCTGTTTCCATTTCCGACATCATATCTGTGTGAACTAAGATTTTCAGCAGTGATGGCTACAAAAACTAAAAAAAAAAAACAGGCTAGACTAGACATGTGCAGCACACTTGGGTGTCATTGCCCCCTCCCCCCAGATGGGACCATCTCATTGCAGAGTAACAAACCCATGATGTGTCATTATGGTATGACGTTTTAGAAGTGAAACAGTTGTTGCATTCGTTAAAAATATTTGTTCAGTATAAATATATATTTTTATGGTTGATAATCTACTTCAATAAGTGTGCGTTAATTTTCATGCACGTTATATTCATTTTTGTGGTGTGTGTATCTGTATTATTATTTTGAAGGCATGTTTAAATGTTACCACAGCAACCAGAGTCAGACCGGTGCTGACAAACAGTAGGGCTGTTAAAAAATGAATTTCATGAATATTTTATAGTAATAAAACACATTGTGTATTTACGTAATAGATAAAAAATGTGGAATTCCCTGTTCTTTATTTATTTCCACATGTATTTTTTTGTTTTTGTTTTTATAATTTATTTAAGGGGCAGAGCAGATGTTGAACAATCATGTACACAGGACTCCCCCCCGCGTGGATTAAAAGGTTGGGGGCCACTGCTGTAGACCACATTGGACCTGAGATTATTGACTCATTGTCCTCACTGGAACTGTTGCTGTCACTGAAATTACCAAAAATAGTCACTTGTCTGATAAAGGGTTAAATGGCTTTGTATGTATGTGTTGGATATTAACATTTCAGACTCGCATCCAATGCAGAGACCACTTTTTTGTTTTTACACAAGAGATACCTGCAGTGTAAGGTCATAAATCCTTCCTGAAGTGTTGTACATGACTGTCAGCGTTCAATTGTGGAGTAAACAATACAGTGTTTGGATCAGTATAGGATTTTCACTCCGTTTTGATCAGTTGCTTAATCATAACAGGTCGACAGCTGCAGTTCCTCTGTACTGGCGAGAGGTAGTCCAGTTCTATCCATGGTGTTTTCCTACCTTCTGTTCAGTGACTGCTGTGTTTGGCATCAGTACATGGCTTATACTGACAAAAGTGTAGTTGTTATCGTGTTTAGTCAATAAAAGCAATGCACTGAAATTACAATCACATGTTGATACTCTGGAAAATGAATTTTCTTAAATGTGTGACTGACAAGGGAAAGAAAATTACACACTGATCAGTTCAAGACTTTAAAAGAGATTTTTTTTTTTAGTTGAGAAACTGTGCTTTACACATAAACCAATTGGTCAGTGTAAGTGGTAAATGGACTGCTCTTATATAGCGCTATATCTACCTTTTTGGTACTCAAAGCGCTTTACATAGGCCTCACATTC
>JAPSES010023008.1:0-13272 GCA_029822895.1 Maxillicosta whitleyi
ACACTGACTCTCTCTCTGTCTCTCTCTCTCTCTCTCTCACACACACACACACACACACACACACACACACACACACACACATACACACACACAGTAATGTTTTCAAAATAAAAGCCTCATAAAAAATGGTAAACAATAAGGGTTATTGTGGGCAGTGGATAATTTATCCCTACTCTAATGTTAGTATTTGATGTGTGATGATGTGATATGTGGGCGACATGGTGCTGTAGTGGACAGCACTCATGCTCATGAAGGTCTTGGGTTCAATTCCCTGTGTGTGTGGATTCTGTCTGCATACTCCGGTTTCCACCCACCATCCAAACACACACACTGATAGGTTAATCTGTTAATCTAATTTGCCCATAGGTGTTGAATGTGAGAGTGATTGTCTCTATATGTTCAGCCTTGTGATGAACCAGGGTGTACCTGCCTCCGCCCATCAGCAGTCACCCCTGTGACCCTTATGAGGATAAAATGGGTTGGGAAAATTAATGAATAATGTGATATGTTTGGAAAAAAAGAAATAAAAATTGCAAGTCATAAAAAAAAACCCACACATTTTTCCTAATAAAAATTAAATTTAAATAAAATGTAGGATATAATATCTGAGAGGGCATATCATTATTGTCACAATCATGTGACTGCATGTGTTCAACCTGCCCAGTCAGAAAACCGAACCAATCAGAGAATGGAAACATTTCTTCACCCGCCTGGTCCCATTAAGACATCTCCAAGAGAAAAATGTCACTGATTTGAATGTCTGGGATCGCAAGAAATTTATGATGTTAAAATAGGTCCAAAAAAGGTTAGGAACCACTGCCCTAACTGGTCTTGCTTAGGGCCCCCACATGAACAGGGCCTGGCTGTAGTCCAATAGTTTCTATTCTTTCTGCTCAGTTTTCCTTTGTTCAGCCGTTGTCTGATTCTATTGTGATGATGACATGCAGCATAAATCTACTGGCAAAGTTATGGACTGTAACACAAAAAAAATACAAAATGGAAGATGTTCATAATATATAATGCCTGGAAAAAACCCACAGGGAGAACATGCAAACTCCACACAGAAAGAACCTTCTGAAAGTCCTTCTTGCTGTGAGGCACCAGTACTAACCACTGCACCACCATGCTTCCCACTGAGGTCTTGCCCAAGGAACCTCACTCAGTTTTTGCATGTGTCTCCAGCTGGAATTGAACCAGCCACCTCATGCATCCCAGGCCATGATCTTACCACTGAGCCAGCCAGCTGCTTATAATAACAATTATTTGTCTAATGTAAATGATCAGGTTTAAACAGTAGCATACACTGATATTACATTAACTCTACTCAAGCAATTCCACTTCCACTGATGCATTTCATGCATTTTTCAAACTCCTAACACTGATTTCCTCTTTATCACCTGGCCCACCCATAGAACGAGTGACTCAAGAATCAATCACACTTGCTCAACCTTTCATTCATTGAAAGCATTTTGAGCTGTAAATAGGGACATAATGAAACAATACGGTTTGACTGAACTAATTACAATAGAGTCTGGCACAGTCCTACTGAAGAGGAACCACTTCATCTGAACAGCCAAGGTGATTTGAACCCAGAAACGTCTTCCCACAGTGATTACAGGTATGTTGTTGAACACTTGTAAGCGCTGTCAGCTGAGTATGTTACCTTCACAAAACTAATTAGCAAAATCCCAGTGACAAATAAAGACAGTGAGCCATCACGCAGAAGAATGTTCTCCAGTACCACTAATTATGTTTGATCGTGGTGATAACAGTAATAGATAAAACTTGTTATGTGCCTTCATGTCCAAAGCAGCACTGAAATAATGTAGCTATGTATGAATATGTAAAGTATGACATAGATTACTTATCCTGGTAATTAACTATTTAATTACCAGGATGCGCCTGATTGGCTGCAGCGCACCACCTCTGGACATAGGCGTGTCACATCACTTTTATCACTCTCACTACCCACGTGTGCTTTTGGTCCACTGTTGTCTTTGTGCTTCATGCAGAGGCGTGTTTTTTGTTTTTTTTTCCATAATTTACATCCTGTATTTACACTACAGAGTAAAATTTGTCTTTTTTTTCTCTCCTCAATTCCCTTACGTCTCCATTTATTTATTTCATTCTGCCGAAAATGTCGAATCGTCAGTACAACTGTATCTGCATTCCCATGTCTGTGTTTTAAGGTTTATCTTGATAAGTTGTAACTGGAATGTGATTTCGTTGGTCTAAAATATGTGCAATGACAATAAAGGCAATTCATTCATAAAGTTTGTGATTTTTGTATCTTTAACAAAGGAACCATTCAGTTAAACCTATACAGGCTTTTTATATTTTTAGTTTTTCTTTGAGTTCATGTAAATTAAAGCTTACAAAACCACAGGGATAATATGAAGAATAAAAAAAAAAATGTGTGAAAACATACACCAACTTTTTAATGAAAGGAGATGAATTTTTTACTCACTCATGACATGTCAAGTCCTGTGTAGGTTTGTGTTTCTGGTGTGAAGCCTGGACAGTCACAGGTGTGGAGTTTGACTGGGGATCATTGTCACCTGTCAAACTAGTCAAACACTGGTGTCCTCAGGAAAAAGCCCAGGTAAAAAAAAAAAAAAAAAAATCAACTGTGCAGCAGATCATGAAGCACTGAATAACTAGAAGGTGGTTGATTTTAATTCTCTCTGTCTAAATAATTACAGGTTACATTTTGACATTTTACACCCAGTGCTCCTTTTGTTGTCCTTGTATTTAACTTTTTACAATTGATTTATCACCACTTATTATAATATTACCCTGTTTATTTTGTATTTTACATTTGATGTATTTTATGTCTTATATTTAATTTACTGATCATGTAGATGTTCATTAAAGCTCACATTAAAGTTGAAAGAACTGAATAGAAAGTTACCATTCAAAAGTAATTGTTCATTTACCAAGAAAAATACAATTGTGTCCATCCACTGTCATTGATCCAACTCCATGGGATTTACTGATGAATTTATTTTGTAGAAGATGACGGTGTTTCCATGGTAACTACAGAGCCACTGAACGTCCAAATAAGTCATATTTGATGACCATGAATAGATGACAAACTGTATTTTACACCAATTATTTACATGTATTGATAGGATTAATGACTCAACAGGTATTCAACATTTTAGATTAGTAAATAATTTTAGTGGTCAGTGGCTGTTTGAGTCTGTATGGGTTAAATTGTTTCTATGTAGCATTAATATTACAATCTCAGCATCAGATGGAGGTTACGTAGCAGAAGAAACCTTTGACATCCAAAACTGGCAATAATTAAACATTATGTATGTTATTCTCAGTCAACACTTTGTCTAACAATATTCCCGTGCTGCATCAGCTGATAGTTTACATTATAGCTCTGTTAGCTTAGCTTGTTTTAGACAGAAAAGACACAGTAAAACTACAAATCACAGCTGTTTTCTGTATGGCTCGTGTTGTCAGTATTTGTTTTATAGAACTGTCACATTTTAGTCTGAACCATGGATCAACAAGCAGCAAATTAAAAAAAAAAAAAAATCAGTTCAAGCTTTGTCCTTTTCATTTACAGCTGTGTCCAGTGGGGAAAACAACAGCGCTTCCATCTTTTATCATTGTGTCACTTCAGCATGGAAATATTATGTTTATATCGATGTAATACAGTACTTTGGTATATTTGGTGTAGCCTTAGAGCTCTTTATATTAAATACTGATAATTTTACTTATTTTTTTAAGTATCTGATGTAGCTTCCTGTAATAATTAATCGATTTTAATGTAAACTGTAAAACTGAGATGATTGAAAATTGAAAAGGCCTAATGTCAATATTTGTGGCAAACCTAAGTTCTTAAACTAATCTAAGTTTAGCATAATTCTTGTGCTTCTGTATGCAGCATCAATAGCATATTCAGGGATGAAGAACAGCAAATTTTAGCTCTGACAAGTCAAGCGGAAAACAATAGTGCTGGTTTGACTTCCACTCGACTCTGTCTTTTGTTGCAGTGTACTGTGCATTACGATATATCCTTTAACATGCTGTGCTGGTCTTTATCAAACACAGGAAGCTGGCACAGACACCCAGGGAAGCTCAGCAGAGCCTCTCTAAATGCATGCTTGTGTTGTGCATGATTCCACCTGCTGATCCTCAGGATCCAAGACGTAAACTCACAAGGCATGCCTGGTAAACAAGATAACAGCAGGAAGAGGTACAGCATTTTCAGGATGTAGGAGCTGGAGGTTTGGGCTGTGTGGAAAACAAAGACTCCGCCCTGTACTTCACTCAACAGCACAGTTCTTACAGCAACACAGAGTCCTTTAAATGTTGTGCAGCTCAGCATGCAAAGAAACTATTTTGAAAATTAGAGGGGGAGGAGTAGCAAATCCCATATTCTTTGGTTCTCAGAAGATGTTTCTGAAGTACCTGTGCAGGGTTCAATTTCCAGCCTCTACAGGATGCCATTCTCTGATATCAGTTTGTGGAATTGCCCTGATCTTAACAATGAAATAAAATGTCTTTTTTTTTTTTTTTTTAACAATACTGTGTGTCAGCAAGATGACGAGTAAACAGATACAAGGACACAATGGAAAGTTGTGACAGCCCGTGGTGTTATCATCCAGGTTTCAGCAGTGGAACGCATAATGTAAGATAAGTCACATAAGTGATATTTTACTACAGATGGATGTGTGGATGGATGGTAAGATAGTTAATGCAAAGGGACGTTTGGAATCTAGTAACTCAAAGAAGTGAGCTCCAGTGGGTGAAACATGTAGATAGATCCTGTGCAGTTGTTATGGGATAGACTATTATTACAAACTGATAGAAAATTCATAGTAATAAACTGAGGGCCAGGCAGCTGAGACTAGAAAAAATGTGTCTGCAGATGAGGTCAAGTAATCATCTGAATTCAGGGCATGAGTGCAAGTAATAGATGAATGAAAACGTAAATGATAAATAAATAGATAAATGCTAAAAACGGCAAAATCAATGAACTGTTGAGGCTAAATAAATATTGAAATGATTAGTTAAAGGCATAAATAAACCGCTGAAAGAGGAGATAAAATAACATAAGTGATAAAATACTATCTACTACAAATCTGCAGTTTAATGGTAGGAATAAAATTCTGTAAACATATTAATGGTCCACCTGCTATTGCTCACATTGTTTTCACTCCTGAAAGATTCATGTTTTTGCTGTATCGTTTACACTTAGTTTAATTAATGTTGCTTTTACATTGTCATCTACATGCACTACATTCCTCTTTACATACATCAGTGTATGATGAATTTTGGCTCATTTTTACCACAATAACTTTGCATAACTTCCTGGGATTGGTGTTAAAATCTGAAAAACACAAAAGGCATTTTCCCATCACACATGAACCAAGACCGCCTCTTTAAGTTGGACCGAACTCCGGCTGTTTGTTCTACATCGACACTTCATACCTGGAAAGTTCAAATGCCCAGACCGAAAAAAAAAAAAGAATAATAATACAGAATGCGTCCTGAGAGGCTGGGCCAGATTTTCCCAAAGTGCATTCTGAATCCAGGGGTCCATATGCTCTTAAAATTTAATTCCCCACAGTGTCTTGCCTGTGATGACCCCAAGTCATTACTTCAATGGTTACTTTTCATTTTTTCCAATGAGGTAGCCTACAGTGATTTCCATAATGAATTAGAAGTACTCTGTATATGGAATCTATGTCTTATTTATCAAAGACAGAGAAAGAAAAAAGCCCGAAGTCCAAGCCAGCTTGGCCAGGGGCCCATCAAGCCTTTGTGCTTGGAGGGGGGAGGGGTCTTTGACTTAATATTTTGGGCCTGGCGAGAAGAAATGATATGGAATAAAAGTAAACTGCACTGTAACAAGATGGAGTATTAAAATGCATAAGATAAATTCATTAAACAGAGCCAAGCAGCTTTGAGGTATATTGTTTTCTTTAATCAAAACACAATGTTGGCACAAAATCTTCCTTTCTGTACAGTAATGTCATGTCTACAACAGAAACTCCCAAATGTAAGGTAAGATTCCCCAAAATGACAGTGATGAAATTCATTTATTACACAGTAAAAGTGAGCCTAATACATCTTGTAAGTGCTTAGTAATGACAGTACATCAACCCATGCTATTCAGTTATAGTCATTTGTAGAACGTGAGTAGCTATGCAATGTACCACTTTGTGCTTTCTTCACTTCCCTCCGAGACAGTCCTGAACGGTATTATTTGCGTTTGTCAGCTGTGTCATATTGGACTTGTCTGTCATTTGGATTGGCTGATTGCCCTTTAGATCTGAGGTGCTTGTTGCAGCGCGATTTTATTGTGCAGCTGCTATGACTGATAGGCCATTTAACCACCCCAGACACTCATAATCACCGCATATAGGCTTATCTTAATTTCCTCGTAGAAGTGCTCAAACTGATAATTGTGATGGTATACGTGTTTGCTCATCCTTCTTTTTTTAGCCATTGTTCTTGGGAGCAGCGGTCTAATTGTTAGGCTTCAAACTAATGATAGCCTTTTGTCACCAGCTCTAGCGTTCTGGCTCACTTAAAACAGCGAGCGTCAAGTCTCTGGAAGCTAAGAAATGTCAGACGGCAAGGACCTCATTTTAACTTCGCCCATTGTCATTCAGTAGTCAAATCACAGTACACAAAATGCTGGGTTTTACAGAGCGCTAGTGTAAACAACACGATATCAGCCAAATATGGAAATGAGAAACCTGCTCTGGCAGCTAGAAAGTGCTTTTCCAGAGATACAGTACACACACAAGCTGCAAGTGTCTCACATTAAATGGGAAAAGTACAGATCTCAATACCCTTGCGCTACATTTGTAAACATCGGAAGGTCCTTTCAGGAGGGAAACGGAAAAATAATAACTTGGAAAAGCAGCAGGTGATGAAACAAAAGCATCCTTTGAGAGTTGGCTTCATGTGACGAAATGGCATGTCTTCTTCTCCATGCATTCTGTGATCAGTTGATGAGGAATGATCCTTTGCAAAAGCGTACACCGAAAAAAGGCAAAGAAAGTCTCACAATGTTCAAAAAAGAAGAGCCATTAAAGAGCCAAAAACAATGTACAGCACATTATACAAAAGAGACCCCATTTTCTAAAGCAGGAAAAGTTAAAAGTCACCAAGGTGTTGTGGTAACACATGTACAGGAAATGAGTGACATCCAACAGTTGCTGCTGTGCCAGCTCACATTGTTTTCTCCTTCACCGCGCTCGCATTTTCAGATTTTAACAATAGCCTCGGCGCTCAAATGTCAGAAGGGCAGTTCAGCTCACAGCAGCCAGAGTTTCTCATTAATACAAAATCTGCTCATTTTTTGTCCGATATTCTTTTTTTTTTTTCTTTTTGATCCTTTAACCATAACTTACCATTACTTTATTTTGCACCTATGGGTGCAAATGTCAAGGCAGTCTGTAAAGTACAAAAAAGGGACAGCAGCAAACAACTGTATTTCTTGTCAATTATGAGCAAAAGCAGACAAATGATTGTCATGGATTTTTTTTTTTTTTTTTTTAAACTTGGCTCATGATTACGATGTTGCGCTTTGATTCCAGCTGTTTCATCAAGGTGTTTTAAAGTCAAAAGTCGACTTCTACAAACTGTTTTATGTGCCTTTGTTGGAATATCAGTTGCGTACTGCAAAGGCTTCTCAGTATGTAGGTAAGATGGCTCCTTGAACGTCTCCTTCCGTCCTCGTTGTCTCGGTCCAGGCCCCAGCAGCCGTTAGACGTGGGTCTGCATGCGTTTCTGCAGAGGCCTGGTGAGGTCTGAGTTCTGGGAGGACGACTGCGAGTAGTGAGAGGAAGATGAGGCCGAGGTCTTGCTGTCCTTGTCGAACTGCACGTATCCGTCCTGCTTGCTGTAGCTGCTGACGCTGCTGTCGCACTGCGTGTCGATGAAGGAGCTGGAGTCGCTGAGCGAGCTCCGCTGGAACTCCCGCTCGCAGAGTTCGATGGAGCTGCTGCCCATGCCGAGGACAAAGCGCTGGCTGTAGTCGTAGAGGCGGTTGGGGCCGGCGCCCAGGGTGTTGTAGATGTTGGTGAAGGACATACCGGTGGGCACGCGCTGCTTACCGATAGTCATAGTTCCGGCCGGGGGACTTCGGACTACGTCGGGAGTCTGACTGGTGGCCAGGGACATGGTGGGCGTGGTGTGGTGCTCGTTGAAGGTGTTGACGCTGTAGTAGCCGTTGGTGGGATCCTGTAATGTGAAGCAAAAAAATGGAAAAGTGGGTTAGTTCTAGTTTAGTTCCATTTATTTTGAACATGTAACAAGTAAAATGACAAGGCTGAACAGGAAAACATCCGATTATTAAGGCGATGACGTAAAACTAACAGCTGTCTGTAGCAGTGGGGTCTTTATACTCATTATAGTGTACGTGCTTTATTACATGAGGCTCCAGTTGGGATTTTTATTTAACTTAAATACAACTGTTAGTGCAATTTTCCATTAATGTTCACCAACATGTATGAATAAACAAATAAAACAACCATAAAAACATAACCAATTGTCTGTAATTCATATAGTACATAGAGTATGGTATAGCATATTAGCTCCAGTTAGGCAGTAGAATGCGATATGTGTTAAATTCTGTTTATTCTTTAAGTCCTTTTATATTTTCGTATCATTTCACTTCATACTCAGCTGTGTATTGACATTTTGTTTTTTTTAACTTTCTCCTGAAACTGGACAGCACATATAAAAGGCTGACAAACAAAACGTGAAGTGCAAAGATGTGAGACAACTCATAAAAGCTTTATTTTATATCAGATAAATCAATAAAAACCCTTTTTTGACAGACGCAGCGGGAACTAACGTCAGACGGCTTACATGCTAACATAAGCTGGTACCAAAGTTTTTCCTCTGATTAAGACTTGGAACTTTAGTATCACCTTCATTTATTTGTGGAATATTGACAAATTATCAATAAATATTCAGAAGTTATGTAATAAGAAGTAGGAATAAATACAAACTTTTTTTTTTTTTTACTGTTCTGGTATCCTTTAATATTATGATAATCGTTCTCCAACAACAACAACAACATACTGAGCTTCCGAAGTCTTTATTCCAACTTCAGTACATTTCTAGATTCTGGTCCCAGTTGTTAGGATGATTCCGAACAGGATTTGGACCTGACACCGACAGATTGTACAAAAGTAGATGTAACCACACTGATGTCACCCATTCTTTTTAAAAAATAATTATTTATTTATAGCTCTTTATAATTTTCCATTGACATGCTTTTCTTGGGTAGTTACAGTTTTCTACGCATACATTGTACATTCATTTGTATTGTCGGCTCAATTTCACAAGTCTGTATCACTAATGTATCTGTTTCTCAAATGTCGATGGGCAGAAAGATTGAAATAAAATAATATAAAGAGCATTAAGAAAGAAAGCAACCAACCAGTCAATGAAACAAACAAAAAACACATCTGGAAGAATGAACATTTGGGAATGAATGACCTTGTATGAAGCCTCTAGATTATCATAAACCCATTTTTCCCAACATGAAGCAAAAACTTCTAGTCTATGATGAACCAATTCAGTTATTTTCTCCATTTTGTAAATGTCTGTTGTTATGTCCATCCATACTGACAGATGGCTTTTCTTGAGTTAACCATTTACTAGTCACTGTTTGTTTGTCTGTTTTTTTTTTTTTACAAGAGATCAGCAACACATTAATGAAATATCTGTCTTTCTTTCCTCAGTCTTGTGGTATACTGTACATCCAACATACAAAGTTTTAATTTCGAAGAGTAAGACACATTCAAACATATTTTGTATTGTATTATTAATGTCTCTCCAAAGAGCATCACAATCCCGAAGTCACCCCCTCTTTACCAGAGCTGCAGTAGAGCTGTTTTTGTGGGAGAAAATACTTTATTTAATGAATAGAAACCCAGAAAACGTGACTCAACAGTGAACAGTCAATCACAAGTGTCAATCAACACCCACACAGCAGATCCTCAAAAACCTTCTGTATGCCCCAAATATATATATATATATATTTGGAGAAAAAGTGCACCAAAGCACCATTGGTTTGGGGGAGGGGGGTGGGTTCAAATAAAGTGAATGGGTTCAGAATGACTTCTGGGAAAAAATATTGACTTGGTATTTTTACAAAGGTTGAGTGAAAGTTAGCTCAAACTTGTTCCAGGCTCTTTTTGGATCCAGCATCTAGCAGCTCTCAGTGGTATTGCACTTAAAGTTAGTTCTGCATTGACTTCAGCTTTAAACTGGTTGTTGGTCCCCACTGATAAGTCATCAGGCTCAGTTGGACCGGTCTGTGTTAACAGTTACACATCAGAATCCAGTATTAAGTCTCAGGATCTACTTGAAGTAATTTGCTCCCATAAAAATATTTCTAGCATGTGTTGTCATTTTTATTCCCGGCGACTAACCCTTTAACCGCTGAGATGTTATTTCAGGTAAATATGCTGCTGTGAATTTGCGTCATAAAAGCTGCTGTGAGTATGTGCTTGTGCTCCTTTTCTTCAGTGCTTTTGCTTTACTGTGTGTTTTATGGTCAAAACAGGGTGGAATAACTAGAAAAGACAGTAAGGAATTGATGTTTTAGATGTTTTTTACTAAATAGGATGTACATCAATAAGAGATTTAGGATGTTCTTCGTTTAAGACTGTTTTTTTGTTGTTTTTTTTTAACACCTGGTTGGACTCCAAAAAGTAGTTACACAGTCAAAACTGAGTAAAAACACAGTGAAAATGAGGGGAAATCACCACAACACTGCAAACAACAGTAAAAACTAGGGATGTTCCAATCCGATTGACATCAACTAATGATCTGGTGTTGTTTAGATCCGATTGGATCAGATTTAGTCTGGGGGGTGACTGTCATCCCACCACAGACCTTCACTAGTATTTTATATGTGTTATTTTATTTTGGTTATACTGTGCATTTGATTCCATTCATTCACTCTATTATGACAAAAAAAAGGTAACCCCCCCCCCCAAAAAAAAAAAAACAAAACAAAAGAAAACCCCACACAGCAAATATGCCAGTGTTAATTTAACACCATAAAGTTTCTATATGTGTCCACACTATGCGGTGTAAAATTAACACTTTTAACACCTTGATTTAACAACATAATTTTAACAAAAACACCACACAGTGTTGTTTTATAACAATGTGATGTTAATACGACACCAACACTAACCATTTAACACTCCCATATTTGCTGTGTACACTTTTGAAAGTGTTAATTTTACACCGCATAGTGTGGACACATATGGACACTTTATAGTGTTAAATTAACACTGGCATATTTGGTGTGCAAACTGTTTTTATAGCGTGTTCCTCTCACTCACTGCTCTGTGTTTTTGTGTTTTGCCCCCATTCTACAGGTGGCGGGGGGTGCACTGAGCATGCCCAGATGTCTATAGATATCACAAGGTCTATTCTATCGGCATGTTTTGAAATTTTCAGGAATATGTAAAATAAATCATACATTCAGAATGATCATCACAGACACATCAGGAGCTAAAGGGTTAATGACGTCAGAGGAAAAAATACTGTATAATGAAGGGAAAACATGACTGACATGTGGCATCAGAATGAACGCTTATGTAGGGTTACATTAGAAACACACCAGACCAGCTCCTGTGCTCATTACTGCATAAAACATACAGGTAAATAACCTGTCAGTTGATGTTTGTTTTGGTACAAAAACTGGTGCCAGTTTACACCTCTGCTGAAACTTGGCCATCCACTGACACAAATACTCATGTTTTTGTATTTTCTGGACTAAGAATCTGCTCCAGTCGGTGTCTTTGTGCGAGTGCCCGGCATTCCTCACATGAATCACTGCCTCTGCTCCTCACGGCTACATTAATATAAAAGTCATTTATAAACCCCAGCGTCTAAACACAAACTGGTCTCTCATCTGTCTGAACACTTCCTCGCCTCTTCCTGAAGGTCAAAAGTAAGAAGTAATTAGAAAACAAGATGATGGATACAAGAAATTAATAAACAGGCTAATCTGTGGGACGTGAAAAACCAGATAACGTGCTTTAATGGTGTGAGTCATCTGTCTGTGACTCAGAAAGACCATCCTGTTAATTAATGCTCACTAATATCCATACTTTGCAGTACGTATTGTAGGAAGTGTTGATACATTTTTATTGTCTGTGACATCAAATGTGAGACTGTCTCTCATTTGGTTCCAGAAATAATCTGGCTCCACCATTACCATTATTAAAAAAAAAAAAAAAAAAAAAAAACAGAAGGAAAATGATGTACACATATATAACACAGTGAATCATGTAGCAGTAATATGATAAGCACACTGTTTTTGAAAGCAGACATTATTAGCACATCACATTTGCTAAAGGAGTTGAAACAAAACCCATTTTCTACAGAGTTTGAAGAAACAAAGGCAAATGAAAAAAAAAAAAACCTTTGCATGATTTTCTCCAAGGACAGTCTGTTAGTCCTGTAAATGTAAAATGTACATTTTTGTTTCTGTTAACCACAGAATAAACAACAATTAGGCCAAGATTTTTTATTTTTTAAAGAAGAAAAACTGAAGCTATGTACTTTTCATATGCTCTAGAGTTAAAGTGTATATGCAGGAACTGATCGGACTTTTGCATTCATTTATTTTCTGAACCCCCTTTATCCTCACTAGGGTCCAAGGGAGGGGGGGGTGTCACTGGAGCCTATCTAAGCTACTTATGAGTGAAGACAGGATACACCCGGACTGACATAACAATCACATTCACATCTATCTGTAATTTAGATTAATTACCCTATCAGTATTAATTAACTCATCAGTGCATGTGTTTGGATGGTGGGAGGAAAGGTGGGAGTACCTGGGGGGAGAACCCACGCAGACACAAGGAGAACATGCAAAGGTCCCACCATCCACTGGTGTTGGAATCGAATCCAGGACTTTTAGAGTCAAATAAGTGGGTTAAGTGATCAAATGTAGTCATACTGTTGTTGTTTTCCCCACTGGACACAGCTCTGAAGGAAAAGTACAGAGTCTGATGCTGAAATCACAGTGTTTGTTCAACACGTGTGAGTTTGATAATGAGGCTCATAAAGGTATAAGTTATTATGTGATGTTATTATCTTTGCTAAGTACTGAAGTATTATTTTAATTTAGACACTTGGAGTCTTAACTTTAACCATTTTAGTGGTCAGTGTGAGATTCATAAAGTATCTATCTATCTATCTATCTATCTATCTATCTATCTATCTATCTATCTATCTATCTATCTATCTATCCATCCA
>JAPSES010023029.1:0-13271 GCA_029822895.1 Maxillicosta whitleyi
TTCAGAGCCCCGCCCCCTGGTGGATTGATTGACAGACGCTCATTCCAACACATTAAATGTCAGTAGCAGCACTTTGTCAATGGTGGATGTTTTTGTCTTTAAGGGTTAAATTCTATAAGATTGAACACATTTAATCTGATCGTGTAGACCAGCGCAGGTTGAACCATGTGTTTTTGTTGTTCCTTACCTTGACTCAGCAGTGTTTTTAGGTGTGATAACAGAGGGTACGTCCCCTGTCCACAGAACTGTCCGGAGAAGTCGTCCATGTCCAGCGTCCACACGGCGGCGCCGCTGAACCTCCTGCTCCTCAGATATTCCACCTGACAAACACAAACACGCTTCATGTCCACATGTCCACATGTCCTCATGTCCTCATGTCCACATGTCCTCATGTCCACATGTCCTCATGTCCACATGTCCTCACAATCACATGTCCTCATATCCACATGTCCTCATGTCCACATGTCCTCATATCCATATGTCCTCATATCCACATGTCCTCATGTCCACATGTCCACATGTCCTCATATCCACATGTCCTCATGTCCACATGTCCTCATGTCCACATGCAGACACAGTGTGTCTTTCACTGTGCACTCGTGTGCTGTACCTTGGCCTGGCAGCTCCTCCGGTCATCGAAGCCCACCCACAGGTTCCCTTTGACGGCGTAGGGGACACTCTGACTGTCCACCCATTGGACGGACGACCCTTTGAGGAAAGAACACGTCTGGAAACAGGACCAGAAACAGAACATGATTAAATGATCAATCAAATAATCAAGTTGAATTGATTATTCAGTTTTCCTGAACCCTGAAGCTTTGTTCCTTTATTTCATTACTGATAAACATTGTTTCTATGTTCTTTCTTTAATCTTCTTTAATCTGGGTGCATTACCTCATAGTAGGACCAGAGGCCGACCTGCTGGGTGTAGGGGCCAGGGGTGGCCGGCCCCTGGATGGGGGCCCCCAGGCCGGAGGCAGCAGAGCTGGACAGGGTGAAGGATCGGGCGTAGAGGGGCAAACCCACCAGCAGCTTCTCTGAAGGAGCTCCTCCGTCCGTCCAGCGCTGCATCGCCAGGTCCTGCAGAGTCAGACGGAAGTGAACGTTATGAACTGGTGACGGAAAAATAACTCAGAGGCTCCAGAACTAACGTCAAAACAAGGGTGTCATGTGACTGATGACGTTTGAAGCTTCAGACGTGACAATCAGAATCAGATTTATTGGACAAGTTTGGGCAAGAAACAAGAAATTTGACTGAAAATATAGAATAAAACTAACATAAAATATAATTATACTATAAAATATAGAAAAATAAGTAAATATAAAAATATACAATAAATAAAATATATCTAAAATATAGAAATATAGAATAAACTAAATATTTGAAAATACAGAATAAAGTTTTGCAAAACTGCACAAATAGTGTGACATTAAACACTAAACAAAACAGTATAAAACTAATAGTATATATAATGTAGAGCGTCAGCTATTGATTATTTTTTGTAATTAATTAATCTATCAATTATTTTCTTCAATTTGATTAAACAAATATTTGAATAGGTGAAAAAAATAGTTTAAAAAGAGTGAAACAGACATCTCTGAAAATGACAAAACTTATTATAACTCATTTATTATTAAACTTATTATTAACTTATTATTCCAGAACCGGCTAAAACAACCACAAAAAGTACAACAGTAAAAGGATATTTAAAATATATATCTATAACTAGAAACAACAACAAACAAGCCAACATCTACAAACTATATGTGCACTGTGTCAGCTGAAAACATCCAGTTTTATAATCAGTGTTTTTAATAATAATAATAATAATAATAATAATAATAATAAATTTTATTTATGGGCGCCTTTCTGGACACTCAAGGTCACCGTACACATAAAAACATCATAAAAATATCAAATCATAGTTAATAAAAACAACAGTACTCAGTTAAAACAATTAAAACAGTATGTAAAATTAAAACAGTTCTATGGGGTTAATCAGGTTGATTAAAGCGTCTTCAGTCTCATCAACAACATGAGAACTGATTTGATTCACTCATTTATTTATTGATCATTAACAGACAAACCAGACCTGTTTGATCAAAGTGATGAATCAGACCAGGAGCAAACATCCACCTAATGACCCAAATATCCATCCTGTCAGAAGTCAAAGCTTTTGTAAAAAAAAATAAAATAAAATGAAAAAAAAAAAAACCCTGCAAAAACCAAACAATAATAAAAGAAAAACAAACTAAGTTAAAATGACTTTTTCAGTTACAAAATAAATTCAACTATAATGACCCTGAAGGTCCTTGATGTGATCACCTCAGATTTGATCAGAACCACAGACAGACACTGTTTCGATCCCACAGAAAGTCACATGATGACCTCATGATGACTTCAGGCAAGGGGGCGGAGCTTCGCTGACTGTAAACAATAAACAGACCAATCAGAGAGTGTGTGTGGATGTTATTCACCTCCCACTCAGGTCTTTATAAACTGAACATCTGGAGTGGATTATTTTCTGATTTTTCATTGTGAACAGTTGAGGATTCACGGTAAGTATCACCTTTATTCTTTTAACCGTGGTTCTTTAGTTTTTATTTCCTTAATAATTAAATAATATCCATCTAATTCAGCACATTTTCCTACTTTATTGGTTTTTGGGGTTAAAATTCTGATGTATTCATATCTTCACATCATAACTTCAAAAACCAACAAACATGGAGCCATTCCATGATAATCCACGAAAATGTTTCTTGTAATTCTTAAGTTTTTGTCCATTTTCATTGGGTTTTATTTTTTATTCTCTCTGTGTCACAGTCAGTTTTCACTGGATTTAATGAATTTCACCCTGGTTAATAATTGGTTAATAATTCTACATTCAACAACAGATCTTTACAGGGTCTAAGTTGATCCTTCTGTGTTTCTTGGATGATTTGTACAATTTACAACTCAGTCCGCTGAAAAATACTGGACTGGAGAGTCTCAGACATGTTGGAAGTTGGTGAAAGTTGTTGAAAGTTGTGCGAGTCCATATAAAATATTTGGAGTGCAGGAGGTCGGACGGTTCTAGAGACCAAACTATGAACCCGGTCTTCTCCAGCCTGAGCTGTAAACATGTCCTGTTCTTTTCCAGTTTCGACACCATGACGCTGCCTCTCATTGTCCTGTTGGTCGGTCTGTCCACCGTCCTCTCTGCTCCCAGTCTGGACCCTAAGCTGGACAATCACTGGGACCTGTGGAAGACCTGGAACTCCAAACTGTACCACGAGGCTGAGGAGGGATGGAGGAGGATGATCTGGGAGAAGAACCTGAGGAAGATTGAAATGCACAACCTGGAACACTCCATGGGAAAACACTCCTACCGCCTGACCATGAACCGCTACGGCGACCTGAGTCTCCAGGAGTTCCAGCAGGTCATGAGAGGCTACAGAAACGATGCTCGGAGGAAGGCGACAGGGTCCATGTTCATGGAGCCCAACTTCCTGAATGTCCCAAAGGCTGTGGACTGGAGGCAGAAGGGCTACGTCACCCCTATCAAAGACCAGGGTCATTGTGGTTCCTGTTGGGCCTTCAGCGCCACCGGAGCTCTGGAGGGCCAACGTTTCAGGAAGACCGGGAAACTAGTGTCCTTGAGTGAACAGAACCTGATTGACTGCTCCAGACCTGAAGGCAACGAAGGATGCCGTGGTGGAATGATCGATGCAGCCCTGCAGTACGTTGTGGACAACAAGGGTCTGGACTCCGAGGCCTCCTACCCATACCAGGGAAAAGACGAATACCCGTGCCGCTACAACACAAAGAACAACGTCGCCAATGAAACCGGTTTCATTAAGATCCCCAGAGGCAATGAGGTTGCTCTGATGAAGGCTGTGGCCGCCGTGGGACCCGTTTCCATCGCCATTGACACCAGCCGGGACACCTTCCAGTTCTACGAGTCAGGAATCTACTACGACAAGAACTGCAGTTCTGATGAGCTGGACCATGCCGTCCTGGTGGTGGGATACGGGTACGAGGGTGAACATGAGGATGGCAAGAAGTACTGGATTGTGAAGAACAGTTGGGGCGTCCGCTGGGGGCAGAGCGGTTACATCTACATGGCCAAAGACATGAACAACAACTGTGGAATCGCCACGGAAGCGATTTATCCTCTGGTCTGAGCTCGGTTCTACCACTCTGTTAGTATTTATTCAGTCAGAGATGCATTGGCAGGAGAACCTATGATGTTTTTTGGATCATTTTTAGAGAAATGGGCCCAGTTTTGTTTTCTTTCTGCCACCTTGCGTTACAGGTGTTAATTTGGTATTTTATTTATAAATGCTAGATGGTGAAGAGTGGTCTTTGGTCAATGTATATTATTGTTTTTCTGTGATCAATTAAAAACTTTTGAAACAGAAACAAGCTTCTTCTCTTGTAGGGTTCGGAGCAGAGTGGCTCTAGTACTAATACAAGCAACTAATGACGATTCTAATGATTTTCATGCAAATTCCTTGAGTTAATTATAGGCTTTGCATTTTCGGCACCCTCTAGAGGTCACATGATTACATTACATTAGGCTGACGCTTTTATCCAAAGGTACTGCATAGACATGTACAGGGTAAAGGGCCTCCTGGGATTCAAAGTCAATGGTGTAAACCACTAAACTATCCAGTTACTGAAAGAACAGACTTATTCTTAGAACAGGGGTGTCAAAGGCATTTTAGTTCAAGAGCCACAAACAGTTGAATTTAATTTCAAAGTGGCCAGAGCAATAAAATACATAGAATAATAAAGAAATAATAATGACAACTCCAAATGTTTGTCTTTGTTTTAAAACAATGAAGCAAAATGACAGTTTGATGTTGGTAGAGCAGGTCGTCCAACAACAAAAGGGTTGGGCTTGTAAAGCACTTTGAGCAACAAAAGGCACAATATAAGTTTAGTTTATTTGCAAACTATCCTTAAACAAAAAAATCTACAAAACATTCATTAATGAATATTAAACTAAAAAAATTAGAGCTGTAGTTGCAGTTTCTTAGAATTCTGTTTTGAGTTCATTTCTTGAGCTAAAAGTCATTGACGCGATACTTCTTAGAACAATTTACTGAAAAGATGATCCACATTACAAGAATAACATTACAAAAAAAAGTAAATTAAAATCTTTCATCCATTACAGGAGTTCACTGAAGGCCATCACGGTCCAAGACTGTTACGCTCTGACTCTGATTGTACATTTTACAAATTAAATCCTTTTCAAGACTCAATAACACCGTTAATTATCAGTGTCTTCTGTGTAATTTGTGTAAATTCATCCTGTGGGCGGAGCCAAAGCCTTTGGGGGGCTGGTTTTGGCCCATGGGCCGTATGTTTGACACCCCTGTGTGCTGATAGGATGTTGATGTGCTTCAGTGTGAGCATTAAACCCAAAGTTAAATGCTTCTAAAACGGACGGTAAAGTTCTCACCACGCTGGAGTTGTTGTCGCTGTGGAGCGGGCTGTGGTGGGTGGTCACCTGCTGTTGGCCGTCATGGAGGTCCAGTGTTTTAACGCTGATGAAGTCCAAGTACCTGAACATGTCAAGACACGACGGTTTAAGTAAAACACGCCTGTTTTATTGTGAAAGTACCTGAACTCGAGTCTTACTTTGAAATCTCTGCGATTTCGTAGGATGCGTCGATGACATGGGTTTGCGCCGACACAGCGGCAGAAAGAATGAGTCTGTTGGTTCTGCTGACGGAACTGTCGGCTTCGTAGGCCTCCAGAAGCTCCTGGAAATCAGGCAGAAGTCAGTCACAGCTGAAAATGGATTCATCTGAAGCCTCAGATTTAACCCTTTCATGCATGAATTATGGGAACTTTAATCAACATTTGAAGAACTCTTTTCCAAAACGCTATAAAAGCCATTTAATTAAACATTTTTTTATTTTGTCATTTTAAGATGGCATCAGGAAAATTGGGACTATGTTAATGTTATCTGCTATTTTAATAACAATTTTAAACATTATAACATAGATTTCAGTGATATTGTCGACGATAAAAACACATAATTTTTGAAAATGGATATATAGCGATATATGGATATATATTTTTTTCTTGAGTGTTTTTATTCCTCTTTAGGCATGGGGAAAATATAATTGAATTTTTTTTAATTATTATTAGGTAATTTTTCACATTTCAAAGATGTTCATTCAAATCTGTATTTAACAAACCAGTACCAGAAAATAATAAACTGTGTAAAAACTATGACAGAAAAACATTTTTAAGGCTGTCACATTTTAATATATTCTAAAAAATAGTTGTTACTCACACCTAAATTTGGTCTCAGAAAACTGTTAATTACATTATAATTATTAATTCATTATTTTGACTAAAAAACATTAGTGCAAATCATGTTTATCAAGAAAAGCTAAACGACATTAATAATATGAATTTCGGTTGAAATGCAGGCAGTGATGTGTGGCGTCCATTTTAGTTGGCATGTGATTAATGTTTTTCCATATTCATCCCAATATAAAATAAACATCTGGAATTTTTAACAATAATATCAGTCAATTAGATGTTAATTTATGCTAGCATGTCCTGCTAATGAACGATTTACAAGATATTCCTTCGTGTCTGACTTCCTGTCGGCCATCTTGGTTAAAAAAAAAAAAAAAAAAAGCACTTCCCATGCCTGGCCAATAGGAGGCAGTGTAAGCCAGGAGTGAACACCAGGCATGAAAGGGTTAATAAACATCTGTGTAACATCAGTAAAATAAAATTATAGACTGTGTTTCCATCTGTCGCATTCGAAGAACTTTAAGAAACAGAACCCCAACAGAACGCAGAGAACATGTAGATAAAGCAGGTTTTAGCTGAAGTTAAAGGGGATCAGCTGCACCTTACAGAGCAGAGTGAACCTCTGCTTGTCCTCTGGGGAGGTTCCACCGGGACCGGGGTAGTCCAGATCCAGACCGTCGAACCCATGAGCCCACAGGAATTTAACCGTCGACTGGATGAACGTGTGACGACGGACAGAAGACGCCATCATCACAGAGAACCTGAAGAAAACATGTGTTTATTTATTTTCTTCATATCTGTTTAACTTCACTGTTGCACATTTATTGTTTATTTATTGTTTCTTCACTTCCTGCTGTTATATTCTATGTTTATAGTTACCGTATTTTCTGGACTATAAGTGTCAGTTTTTTTCATAGTTTGTTCGGGGGTGCGGCTTATACTCTGGAGCGACTTATGTGTGAACTTATTAACACATTATTCTATCATTTCACATGTTATTTTCACACTAAACCACCAGAGGGCGCTCTAGGCCTGTGTTGATCATTTCAACATTGGTGCTGAGATGTAGAAGAGGAAGCTCCGCCTCCTTTATCTCTTGCTCCAATCTGTACCAAAAATACCCCCCACCCAATAATAAAATATCCAATAATAATCGTGTATATTATCCACCATTAACACAATATATTAAATGCTAATAACCCAATAATTACCCAATAATAAAACATATTATCCAATACTAAACCAACACATTACCAAATAATGTCTGAATATATTAACCTGCAATAATACAATATATTACATATTGATGCCAAATGTATTACTCAATTAATTAATTAATTAATTTATATTGAATGAATGTCTCTAATATATATATATCCATATCAATAAACATATATACTACATCCATACAAATATATAAAACATATATATGTGTATGTATTCTACATAAATATCTGTGTCAGCTTATAATATCTCATATATTTCACAATTTTTATCCCTAATCTTCCATATACCTTTAGAAATCAGATTTTTTTTTTTACCTCTTTGTAAATATATTTATGTTTGTAATGTGCTTTATCTCTTGCTCCAATCTGTTCCAAAAATAACCCCCCACCCAATAACAAAGTATCCAATAATAATCCAATGTTAATAACCCAATAATAAAATATATTACCCAGTACTAAACCAAAACATTACCAAATAATGCCTGAGTATATTAGCCTATAATAATACAATATATTACAATATATTATTATTAATAATAATAATAAACCCACAAATTACCCCCAAAATAATCCAATATATTGTGCAGTATTTTCCAGCTAATTAACCAGTAATAATCTATCATATTATTAAATAATCACTAAATATAATACCCTATAAGGACATAATACTTTATCCAATAATACAGTGTTTAATACAGAACATGAGTCATGTGATTTCCCATAATCCCTTTCACCTTCAGTTAAACTAAAGCTCGTGGATGAACTTACAGACGACAGAACGTCTCATGTTCACTTTAACATTTAACTCATTGTTGTTCACGTCTTTGCTCTGTTTCATGTTTTTATCGTGTCCTGTTTTAGTGAAACTGAGATGACGAACGTCTTTCTACTGATTCTTGGGTCCGAACAGATGAACACAGCGAACCCGTTTTGTTCCTTTTCTGACCCGAGGCTATAGGAAACAAAAGGTCACAGATGAATGGAGTCTTGTTGGTTTTCAGACGGATCATCTCACTGCTTTGTTTCATTTACAGCTCAACGGTATCGCCTTAAAAACAACCTTCACTGAGATGTTGAATGAGATGGACGTTAAATACTGAGGATAATTATGATAAATTATCTTATTATTCTATGGGTTTTAGATTGTTTTCATTAAAGATCAGCTGCTGAGTTTATTCCAAAAATGACTTTATATCAGGAATAGCCATTTTAGATATTTATTACTGTTTATACTGGTATTAAAAGGCATTTCCAGTGGATCCAGACCAGTGATCCCAGTCCAGTGTCAGGTTTCCACTGGGTTCACATAACGTCACCACATTATGTAACAAACAACAGGTTTGTCTGCTGTTACTGACAGGTACCAGCAGATGGCGCCAAATAGAACAGAATGGAATAGAATAGAATAGAATAGAACAGAACAGAACAGAATAGAATAGAATAGAATAGAATAGAATAGAACAGAACAGAACAGAATAGAATAGAATAGAATAGAATAGAATAGAATAGAATAGAATAGAACAGAACAGAACAGAACATGTGTGTGTTCAGGGACATTAGGTGTGCTGCTTCAGTCAGTAAATAAAGTAAAATAATAAAATAAAATAAACTATAAAAGTGAACAATAAAAGTGAAAACAGACCAGAACTAAAAGTAGGACAAAATAAAAATAGACAAAATATGAATGCACACAACATTAACAACATTAACAGTATTTATAGTTATGTGTATTAAAAATATTAATAGTTTTTATATCTATTATTATTAACAATATCAGCACTATGTATATCTACGAAGGTCTTAGATTAGATTAGATTCAACTACATAATATTATATTAGATTAAATTAGATCAGATTAGTTTAGTTTAAATTACATTAAATTAGATTAGATTCGACTACATAATATTACATTAGATTAGATTAGATAGAACTTTATTAATCCCTTGGACAGAACCCTCAGGAAATTGAGGCCTATAAAAAATAGTACATTTATATTTTTCTGAAATAAACGTAGAGAACTTTAGATGAACTGCAGAGGAATTCAGCAGAACAGGAAGTGGACTCACGGCTGGCCGGCGTCGCTCTGCTCTTGCACCGACAGCAGCGTCTTCAGGTTGGGGTTTCTGTGGACGACATGGAGAGAAAACCAGGGTCAAAGGGTCAAAGGGTCAAGGGTCACGGTGTGGGGCACGAAGGGGCGGAGCCTCACCTCAGTTTGAGGCTGTTGAAGGATCGGTAGAAGTTCTTCTCGTTCCACTCGTACTTGGCGATCTGGTTGGCGTGGTTGATGATGGCGAAGGCGTAGACCAGGTGGGTGCACAGGAAGGGGTCCACGTTGTCGGGCAGGAACTTCCCCACCCCGGTCCGGTACCTGGACCAGCTGGTGAAGTAACACACCAGTTTGGTGGTGGTCGCTGAGGGAGAGACCAGAAAAACACCATATTATTTATTATTTATTTATTTATTTATTAATTATTATTGGTTATAATAATAATAATAATAATAATAATAATAATAATAATAATAATAATTATTATTATTATTATTATTATTATTATCATCATCATCATCATTATAGTTTATTATTATTGGTTATTATTATAGTTTGTTGTTATTATAGTTTATTATTGGTTATTATTATAGTTTATTATTGTCCAGATGTGAAAAATATGAATGAAAGGAAACAGACTTAACCCTTAAACATCCTCAACTATTTTTGTCACAGTTTACATGAGTTTTTTCATCTTCACCAAGTGATTTATAACCATTTAGTACAATATTATCACTACATTAGACATTTTTTCATGTAAATTATATATTTTCCTATATTTAATTCACTGATCATGTAGATGTTTGTTAAAGCTCAGAGTAAATTTAAAGGTTATTAAAAACAAAACAGGAAAAATGAAGACTTTTTCAGCAATATTAAGTGAGTTTCCATGGGTTTATCATTATTATTAATATTAATATTATGATTATGATGATCATTATTATTATTATTTGCAATTTCATTCTGTTTGTAGTTCATTTTATTTTTGTTACTTATTATTTTTGTTATTTTTTAATTAATTCTATTAATTACTTTTTTATTCATGTTGTTGTTTATGTGATTGTTTTTTTTATTAAATTTCAGCAATTTTTGCTTATTTTTTCATGTAATTTATTATTTTGTAAATTTTGTATAAAGTTTGGCTCATTTTATTCATTATTTAATATATGCAATAATAACAAAAAACGACTGTGTCCATCCATTACATCCACTGGTAGGTGTTTAGGTTTTTAAGGGTTAATGTGTGTTTAACTTCACACAACAGACAACATGTTTTTGTCTTAATATTAAGTGGAATAATAAATTAAATAATTGAACTTTAAAAAAAAAAAAAATTTAATGTATCTTATTTAACATTAAATGCAGGTAATAACTGAATAAGAATGAACACGTGTGTCATGTTCACAGTAACAGGATACGACAACAGTTAAGATGGAAAATATAATAATAACACAAGATAAAATCAAACAAATAATGAATGTTGGTGTTTCTACAGACGAAGGTCAGATCTGATCCTTCTGTGACCTTTTGTTCTGCAGGAAGAACCTGATGTTCTCCAGACGAAGTAAAATAAATGAGGATAAATCACAGAGAAATGGATAGAACGATAGAACGATAGATAGAACAATATAGATAGATAGATAGATAGATAGATAGATAGATAGATAGATAGATAGATAGATAGATAGATAGATAGATAATATAAAATAATCAAAGTTCCCAGATTGAATCAGATCTAATGTTTTCACTGTTTCATAAAAAACAGATTTATTTCCACATTTAATTTATTACAAAAAGCAACAAATGAAGGTGAATTCACAATGATCGAGGTCAGTGATTTAGATTTTCTTAATCTTTCATTAAAATCCAGAAGTATTTTATAATTCGACTTTATTTTCTACAGAAACTAATAAAAATATAAGAACTGCAGCCTGTTTTATTCAAAACTTTTTGCATTTATTCATTTAAAACAAAGGCTTGTGTTTTTTTCTTGTGGTTTTGCTGCAGGTCCCAACAACAGTTCGACAGTTTTGCACAAATGATGAAATCTGTTTTTTCAGAATCAGATTTAACTTCATAAAAGCAGAAAAATTATCATTAAAACTAAAGAACAAACGGAAAAAACAAACAAACACCAGCATAAAAAACTGAGTCAGAGTAGGAAACAGTCAAAGAAATTCTTACCAATTTGGATGAAGAGCTGCAGAGCCACTGGAAAAGAGGTTAGAATAGAATAAAAATATATTAGATTAGATTAGAATAAAATAGATTAGATTAGATTAGAATAAAATAGATTAGATTAGATTAGATTAGATTAGATTAGATAGAGCTTTACTGATCTAAGTGAAAATCAAGGTTCCAGTAGCAGCACAACAATTATATATAAGACAAAGTAAAGAAAATAATAATAATAACTATAAAAACAGCAGTGAAAACACAGAAATACAAGTAGAGATAATTAATGATACAGTAATAATAATAAATAAACAGTAATAATTATTGAAACAACAATATATAAGTAACAAGTTATAAAGGTATTAAAGTAATAGAAAACAAATAGAAATTATAAAGTAAACTAATAATGAATAAATAATAACAAATAAGTACTTATTTTATAATATACACTATAAATATATAGAGTTTAATAATCACAGAATAACCATAATTATAATAATTATAACAAAGTGATAATAGTAAGAGGAAAACAACAATATATAAGTAATAAGTTATAAAAGTATAAAAGTAATACTACAACTACTACTACTAATGATGATGATGATGAATATAATATTAAAACAGTTATGATAATAATAATAATAATCGTCATTAAGAAAATTAAATGAACAACAACATAAACTTTGCAAACTGGATACAATAAACAATAAACAACTTTGCACAACATAAAGTGCACATATTATATATAATATGTAATATATTTAATATATATATTAATACATAATATTTAATAAAACTCACCCATGACACTTGTTATTCCTGCGTTCATTTTGTCTGTTTGTCGTCAACGTGTGCGTCTCCCATCGTGTCACAGCTCAGACTGAACAACACACAGAACAACACGACACATTGAACAACACAAACACACTGAAATACACAAACACACTGAACTACACAAACACACTGAACTACACAAACACACTGAAATACACACTAAAGTACACACTGAAATACACACTAAAGTACACACTGAACAACACTGAACAACACGACACATTGAACAACACAAACACACTGAAGTACACACACACACACACACACACACACACACACACACACACGAACACGCTTACGTGGGAAACGTCAGGCGTGCGTCTCCGGTTACGGTCACATGGTCCACATTCACAGGATAAACGCCGTCCGTTAACACACAGGGTTTATTTTACATAAAAGGCGTCTACGGCTGACGTCAGGATCAAAGGCGTGAAGTGTTGTTATTAAATTTCATAAAAGACAGACAGTATTTATGAAGGAAATGAAGTCAGCAGGACTGTGAAGGTTCATGTTCAACAGTGTGAGTCTGGACATGAGGGCGGAGCTAAAGAACAGACCTGGAGTCATGACATCATCAGGCGTGTGATTGACCGCCACCTGGTCCAGTTCATCACATTCGGACTCAGGCCTGGGCCCAGAGGTCAAAGGTCAATGCTGGGATTCTGCTCCAACATTTGGATCTATGATGAAAAGCACAAGAAACAAGAAGGGGGGGGGGGGGGGG
>JAPSES010023040.1:0-13271 GCA_029822895.1 Maxillicosta whitleyi
ACACACACACACACACACACACACACACACACACACACACACACACACACACACACACACACACACACACACAGTGCTGTCTCCTGCGGACTCAGCAGTATCTTTAACCAGAGGAGATGTAACTGAAGCCAATGACATTGAGTTCTGCTGAGCTCTATATGTGTGTATGTGTTCTCTTGTGTATCTTTGTGAGGACCAGTGCGGCTGTTAGCCCTGCAGAACAACAACATGATGTTATGTCTGAATATTTTATTCATTAGGCAATGATGGTGGATAGGATGATGATGAGGATATTTTTGTCAAGTGAGGACATGTTTCTGAAGTGACAATATTTTGTTAAAGGGAGGACATCTTTAATGAAGTGTGAACATTTTGGCTGCACATCACTTTGGGACGTACCTGCTTAACTCTGCGTTATTATGGGTGTGTGCAGCTTCAGTGTGTATGTCTCTAAGTGTAAACACATTTTCCTGCTGGGACGAGCATCTGTTTCTTCTTCAGCACAGGAAGGGGAAGCCCCGTCAAACACACACAACGCACAGAAAGGGAACGCACACTCCTGTTTTAGAAAATGTAGCAGGAAGCGTGAAGATGGAGATAAGATGGTGTTTATCACAGCACACAGATCCACAGACCATCTACAGGGGCCTGATAATACATATGTAACTGACAGATATCACATCATAATCTAGTGCATAAGAGGTGAATTTTCAATTAAAACTTTTGCCTCCAAATTTCGTTTAATTTCATAATTCCTGATTCTTAATATAGTTTATATAAGTGAATGGATAATCCTTATGTCTAAGGCCCAGTTAGTGGTTAAATTATATTTTATGCATTGATTCAGCTGGCTGTTGGGAGCTGGAGTTAAAAGTAAAAACTGAATGTACTGTAATTCCATCCAAGCACAGGCAGACACAGGTGGCTTTCTAGCAATAGGTTTATTATGAACTGTAGGATTCCCATTCTCAACATTTTAACTGCTAACGGTAGGCTATTTTAAACCTGTCACTTGAATCTTACACTATACACACTATATACACTTTACACAATGATACACAACTAAATTAAATTCTGTACGCTACCTTCAAAATGCACTCAACACATGTGCAACACTTGGAAATACCTAGAAACCTCAACATCAAATGGTTTATAAAGTCACTTATAAATGTAACATTCTAGTTTTGTCCTCTTTAACTTCATTCATTCATTCAGTCATCTTCTGAACCCGCTTTATCCTCACTAGGGTCATGGAGGTGCAAGGGACACCCTGGTTGAGTCGCCAGTTCATCGTAGGTCTGACATAAGAGACGACCAATCACTCCCACATCCACACCTATGGGCAATTTTAGGTTAAGCAATTACAGTAACCTATCAGTGCATGTCTTTGGACGGTGGGAGGAGGCTGGAGTAGAAGGAGAGAACCCACACAAACACAGGAGAACAAACTCCACATAGAAAGCCTCTTTAATTTATAACATTAAAATCAGAAAGAAAACATTTTAACCCTTTAGATTTGCAATTTAAATGTGACATATTTTCAGCAAGTTTCTTAAAATCACATTGTCTTTGAACCCAGCAGTCACACACCAGCTCTTATCATACTCGTTTGCAACTGTTTAAAACTCTCTACATAGACAACTCTTACATTATTAGTGCCCATGTACTTAATGGATTTCCTCTTGAAACGATGCATTTTAAAAGTGTACACCATTACTTTTCTGACTGTTTGATGTCTCGGCTTGTACGCTGGTCCCTTCGATCTTGGCGCCGGTCGATAATGTCCATTCACATTGACGAAAACTCTGAGTTTTTACTGGAATTCCCTCCAAAATATCAAAGTCTCTAAATCTCCTTGTTATAATGGTTATAATTTCAACATTTACAATATAGTAGGGGGTTCTTGTATGAATATTTATCAGCAGTTTTTAAAAACTATTCTCACTGTTGCATAAAACTTAATACCATTACTTTATCATCAAGTATATTTGAGGTTAGGTACGGTTTGCCATTTTAGGTACAAAAATACTGATTTCCAGAGTTAAAATGGTTAAGTGATTGTGTCAATTGTAGAGGTGGAACAGTGCACTCGTTTGTACCAAACACTTTCAGTTCAGGGTCTTCAGTACAATACGGAGGTGTGCCAAATGAATACATGTAGCCAATGTGAAGAATGCAAACACTCATCTTATGTTTCCACATGAACATTGAAGCGGAACGCACACAGTATGAGCAGGGTGGCCGCAAGCAGAACCCATGTGCAATATTTGATATCCTAGACGAACGTCTAAGCAGTCCATGCACCATCCACATACTGAAGGTGAACCAGTAGCAGCATCACGGGTGTAAAGCCAGAGTTGGAAGACCTTCCGTCTTTAAGAGCTAAACTTTGGGAGCATTTGGGATTCCCTGTCAGTTATGTCAAGTTGACAAAACAAGAGCAGTATGCTGCTGTTGTTTGGTGAAGATCTATTGTGTTTGGTTTTTTTTTGTTTTTTTTTAATGAAATTGACCCTTCACTATACCAAAAATGTATTGAACCAAAGCCCCCTGTACCAAAAACTTACCAAACAGAAACTTTCCTGTACCATTACACCCCTATTCAATTGGTAAAACTGGGAACATTCCAAACCTCCGTCCCATCCTCATCTCGGACAGGGTTTATCAGACTATACCAACATCATGTTTCACCTTGTTTTGCTCATGAAGAGTTGCATTCATCTATCACATGGCAGGAACAATGACATGGTGATTCAGTCTAAACTAACCCCCCAGGAGTGGAACTCAGCTGAGAAGATAATTGGTCATAGTGGTAAAATGGTGAAAACAGCAGTTGTGCAGTTACACAGTTGGTCATGTGATGCACACTGGTACACAAAGACCTTATTCCATAATGACAGAGCAGATCGCTGTCCACTGACTTTGTGTTATGGGAAGTTTTGTCCTCGCCAATTCCATCTGCATTCAGAGTTTTAAGAGTCTGGTCTTGACCAGCTCTGGAAAATTAAATGTAAAATTGTCATGAGATGATTTTTGTTATAATTTGTTGCTATATAAATCAATTTATTTTGATTTATTGACTCTTTGAACAGAAAATGCTAAAAGTTAAAATCTAATGAGAATTACCCATAAGCATACATTTGTGTTTGTAGAAGAGCCTTTAATACAACTAATGAGACTATGAATGACTAATGAATAATGATAACACATGTCTTATTACTGTGACATTCTGACCCTGTTCTACTAATGTCTGTCCACTGGTGGTCTGTCAGTGTTCCTGTTATGCCTTGAAAGGCTCCCACAGGCAACAGTATCATCATCATACTGGGCTGACAGTCTGATATACTTTCCCCTGTAAACGGGCTGACCCATGAAGGGTGGCCGCTGTGTTTAATCATCCAAACCCCATCAACCTTTGGATGGCACAGAGGTCTTTTCATCTTAACATCTGAAAACCAGTTGTGTTCTGGTCCACCAAATTCCATCAGTCCCATTCCTAATAACCTTTGTCCACTTTCCTCTAACATAAAGTAATTGGACATTAACCTTGGTGTTACTGGTATCTTTGACACTAACCTTTCATTCAACCAACACATTAAAAACATTGGTCTGTGTTCTTCATCTAAGATCCATTTCCAAAACCACATCCCACCCTTGAAAAAGTCACTCCTCTCATGGATACAAATCACTCCATCACCTCCAACTGGTCCAAAAGATACCAGCTGGGCTTCATACTGGTACAACAACTCTGATAAAGACTCCAAAACCACCTGTATACTCTGTAAACCACTTCTTAAAACTTCTATAGGGATGCATTTTATGATTTTTGGTACTTAGTTTCCTTTTTATTTATTTATTTATTTTTACTTAAGTATTCCATATACCTTTTATTTTGTTTACGTGTTTATTTATCTTTTTTTTTTCATTTACTTCTTACTGTCTGTACCTTCCATTGATTTTTATTAGGTTTTAGTTTCCTTGCTACTATTATTGCTTTTATTGACGTTATGGATTTATCACGGTTACCACTCTCACTATTTTTATGGTGTTATGTTGTCCCTTTTGGTTAACCATCTTACTGATATTTTTATTTTATTGTATTTTAATGATTTAGAATTAGTAATTCTATATCAGCCTGCATATATAATGTATAATATATAATTACTTGCACGTTGACTCATATGGATCCACAGGTTCTAGATGTGGTAGTTTTTATGCTGTTGTGTATTAATTCCTGCTGTAGCACATTTGCCCAGCAGTCACTACTAAAGCATTCTGGCCATAGCGATATGATTGTAAGGATATTGTATTCCAAAATTACTAATATCTCCCAAAATAATGGTCCTATGAACTTGCCACTTTCCAGTTTTTGTGAATCATCAGACACACACACACACACACACACACACACACACTTTGCTTTTATTATATAATATTTGTTCTATCTACTGTGGAAAATATTGAGAAGCGGTTTTAGAGAGGATACACTAGTCCAGTCTGTCTCATATGCAGTATATGGAAACTACAGGAGAAGTAGGTTAATTTTCAGACAGTATTGAATTTTTCAGTATTCTTTTTCTTTGATGGACAGAAGGTCTTAAAACAATCCTGCAACACTATTATTATATCTTATTACAGGATGCTTGCACAAGTCTGGAAAGTCTTAAAATGTGTGGAATTTTGAGATACTGCTTTCCAGACCTTAAAAAATCTGGAATTGTGTGAAAGTCTGAATAAAATATGGAAAAAAAAATTCTCATTGTCTAATATTAGAGTATGCTCAAAAGGTACATAATCTTGTAAGAAAATAAATAGAAAAGGAGATCATACTGGTTAAAAAAAAACAAACAAAAAAAACTTGTAACTGGGTTGGGTTTCAGAATACAGATCTAACCAGCATTGTCTGATCCTTAAGTTCAATAACCTCTATATTCTTTTACATGATGAATGTCAAATAATATTTGGCAGTAAGAGAGTAGGTAATCTTACTGATACAAACATTCAGAAACCCATTCGTGCTTTTGTAAATGACTGTTTGGCATGTTTTAAACACATAAACAGAAGCATGGTGAGTCTATCTGTGTCTTCTGAGCAGTCGTAGACACCAAGACGCCTTGTCTGCACATTTCCAGCAGCTCAGTTTGATATCAGAACGTCTCCGATGTGTGTTTGTGCTGAGCGATAAAGCTGCTGAAGGCCAGTCAACACTGGAAGCTATTGTCCGACTGCACAACCAGCACAAGCACACATACTCCACAAGGTCAGGAATTTGTATGAATATTTGTTTGCGTGTATGAGCCACTCGGTTCTTATCACTTATGTGTGTCAGTAAAGTTTTCCTCCTGAGTTCAATCGGAGTTTACAGTAAATATGAACTATACTTATGATGATACACTGACAACAGGACAAAATAAACAGATAAATTACTATCTGACCAGGCTAGGCTGTTGTGCTGGCTGTGCCTCAAGAGGGTGTAACTTGATAAATAACTTTCTTTTGATTATCTTATTGTAGTATTTTTTGACATACACAAATCTATTTTTCATAACTTGTAACCTCAATGCAGACATGACCAGAAATATCTACTGCTTTTAGGTTAAGATGGTGTGTGTAGATTAATACTAAATTCATCTTCAACTGTCTTAATTAAAAACTTCCAATTACAATGTTTCAGATTTTGTTAGCTCCTCAGCAAGCAGCAGCTAGAAGCTAAGGATAAACATTTGAGAAACCTGAAAAAAGTAAACAGCAGCTTACATCAGTCCACTTTAAATACCTTAGAAACCTCACGGAAAAAGAGTGAGAACAGATTTTTGAGGCTATCACAGTTAAAATCTCTTTCATATTCTCACTTCAGCATAAACTCCATTTCAGAATATTGCATATTGTATCTATATTGATTCTCCTAATGTAGATTTAGACTTTTATGAGGCGTTTCGCATCATGAAAGGGGTGGGGATTGTGCCTGGCACCACTTGTTGAACATTTATTTTGTGCCAATTTCAATAGGTTTCAATGTCTCTGTTATATCTGCAATAACATCTTTTGATCAGATTAGCTGCTTCACATGTGATTCATCCAGAGCAGAAACATATACTTGGAATCAACGAAAACTTTACACTTATTTTTTTGTTGCTCTGTTAGTTATTTCAACAATGATTTCTGGCTGAGTTAATTGTAACAGCTGAAGGTATGTTGATGACCTATCTGAACTGTGACCATTTTTGACCTCCTCGGTATGCTGCCATGTGATTGGCTGAAAAATGAATTTGTTGATTTTCATCAGTGCTTAGTGCCAATAATCCTGGGACTGATATTGTCTATAACTTACTCACAATAACCAGACCTCAAGAACGACACCATGCCAAGATTATCCAAGAATCAACATCACCGTACCTTGGGTCCACAATGACCCAGAAATCCAGATCCTGCAACAGCATAATGCACGTCCCCACACTGCTGCGATCACTACAGCTTTCCTGGATTCATGGTTCAGCCTTTTGGCCTGATCTGTCACTCACTGAGCATCTCTAGGATCAGTTGGGATTATTTGTATCCAGACACACTCCTAGTCCAATAAATATCCAGGAGTTGGTGCTTGCCTTGCAGCAGAAGTGACAAAACATCCAGGACTATATCAGATGTCTGGTGTTTCAATGAGAGAGCATTGTGCAGCCTGTGTCCAGGCAAATGGTGGTCAGACCAGATATTGATTTTCAATTTTCTATTGTTTTCTTTTCAGCACATTTATTGGCCTTGATCATGCAATAAATTCACAGCATGCATTAACTCTGATGTTTAGTATTGTACAACCCATGAATCCAAGTAGAGTTGACTTGAAAAAGTGTAATTAAGTTTCACCAATTTAAAAAAAAAAAAATAAATCAAGTGTAAAGCTTTCATTGTTGCCAAGTGTACATCTTCTGAAGCTGAGTGTGCAAAACGGTGCCACACCCTCCTCCTACTGCTGCAACTGACCTAGAGTTCAGCTAAGGAATACATTCTGATGGACTGTACACACACGCTGATACTGCAGGTGTGTGTGTTTGACATAGACCGCAGTAACAATAAGCATCAGGCCTGTGGGAAATGAGGTGTGTGTGTGTGTGTGTGTTTGTGTGTGTCTGTGAATATTTACAGCAATGATTTAGATTTAGTCTGATCTGTCAGGCACAGGAAACCTCTCCCTTACACACACAGCTTTCCAGTAACAACGAGCCAGCGGGATGCAGATAGTGATGACACACACAGACATGTAAATACACAAAGATCGGCAGGATTATGTTTGAACTCAGAGTTCGCTTCATGACATTTACACTGTGATTCCGAGCCTTCTACCTCATGTAACGTTCATCCTCCTCCTAACCTATCGCCTTCTCGTGTCATTTAGATGAGCGTGAGGCCGTGCAGAAGAAGACCTTCACCAAGTGGGTCAACTCTCACCTGTCCAGAGTGTCCTGTCGGATCACTGACCTCTACATGGACCTGAGGGATGGACGCATGCTCATCAAGCTGCTGGAGGTTCTGTCGGGAGAGAGACTGGTGGGTCACATAACTGAGTATCTGTAACCCTAATATTACCCCAATATTAAAAAACTCAGATCAGGACAGATGGGCAGATCTGCAGGTGGGGGACATGAATGGAAACACTCACATTTCTATTCAGGTTCAGACAATGTGCTATCCACTTGAGGAACTGAAGTACCACATAAAACTATGTACAACTCTGTGGAACTCCTTTCTTTTAACAGATATTCCTGCTTGGTGTTCTGAAGAAGGATGGGGCCTTTGCAGTCCTCTGAGTCCACTCCCATAGGGGTCTTCCTTCACTTATCTCTCATCTGTAGCTGGGAGGAGTGAACAAACACATGATAAATACAAATACAGCTTTTTTTTTCTGCATAGTGAAAAAAAAAACTAAAACATTCATTCATTTTCTGAACCCGCTTTATCCTCACTAGGGTCACGGGGATCGCTAGAGCCTATCCCAGCTACTTATGGGAAAAGGCGGGGTACACCCGGGACATATCGCCACTTAATCGCAGAACTAAAAAAAAAAAAAAAAAACCACTACACAGGACAAACTAAAATAGGATCTGGAAAAAAAAGTATGACATTATTATATGAGGAAAGTAGGAATAAGCTTTTTAAGCAGGAATAGTAAGTTTAATCTCGTTTACCATTTTCAGTATTTAACATTATATAGATCAGCTATAGTGTCTTAAGTCAGGAGCTGTGAAACATTTTGAACCATAGGTGAATTTTAAAAGGTGAATTCATACAAACCTCATTTCATCCTGGTCTGTTAGACTTTTCAGTTTGAGCCAAACCAGTTTTACATGTGTGACTGACTGAATCCTGGCTTTCAGGTATTAAAATCTATTTCTCTTCCATTTAATCCAGATATCATACAGGAGAAAGGTGTAAAGTAACTGCCACTAATTATGAAATTGTGAAAGTGCTTGTGTAATACTTGTGAGAGGCCTACTTATAGAGGTTAAGTATCTCATAAGTGCATTATAAACCCTTTTATTTAATGATTAGATTCTGTTTAATCCATTAAGGGTAGATGTGAGTTTGGGCTGAAGGAAGTGTTAGTGGTGTGTTTCCTGTCGGCTCGGTCACTGTAGATGTGTATCAGGTGATTGACAGAATGTCAGTCTGATGATACAGTTACTGCAAGTCTACTGTCACCACGGCAACAGGAATACATTAATGCTGGACTTGTTTCCTTCTCTGTTTCAGTCTGACAGAGGGTTGTTTGACTCTGAAGTATTTCCTATGACCCCCTCACTTGGACACTTCCAGTGGTCCGAGCCAACACTCCCCGCTTCTTCTTCTTTATTTCATTCTGTCTTTTTTCTTCTTCTTGGCTGTATATTCCAGTCTCTTCAGCTTCTCTGCTGTCATCCGGCTTTTTACAACCTGTCAAACACACACAGAGAGAGAAAACACAGCTACACACTGTCAGCCAGGAAATTAACTGGAAATTCATTGTAGATCTTGTGTTTTTTTTTGTTTTGTTTTCTTTCTTGCAGTTATTCATGTTTTTGACTGGGGGCAAGAGAATGTGTGGCATTTAGGAGGAGGAGGGAGAGTACAAACAAAAGGAAAATGAGTGTGGAGCTAATGATCGAATAAAGAGTTGAAATCTAGTGATAGTGAAGTGTTGAGCAGCAGAGATGGATGGAATAACAGTAGGAGACTTTCAGGGGGTTGAGGGGGCTGTGAAAGGAGTCATTGAGTAACTTCCGGGGTTTAATTGAAGCCAAAACGCCTCCATAAGTAACAAAAAGAATCTGACAGCACAAACTTTAAAAGATGATTCTTTTTTTTATACAACCTGAATACGTTTTCCATCATTTCATCCATAAAGTGTTTATACAAAGTGGACAAAGGGACATTGATAAAGACGCCAGCGCTTTTTCAACCCGAGCTCATATTCAGGATGGTTTCATTCTGGAGTTTGTGTCTTGGCAGTAAATCCTGTGTGATGTATCATGTGTTCTGCCTCATTTCTTCTTGAAATTTACTGTATATGAACAGCTCGGTTATAAAAAGCTCCACAGTGAGGCGTCTTCTGTCGCAGTTGCTAACATTAAACTCCTCTGGGTTCTATGGAAACTGTTAACGTTAATTCCATTTCATTGTGTCAAACTGCTTTAGTATTTCTGAATAATCTTCATGTCATACAATTCTATTTAGACGACAACCAGGCTCAGAGGCTGCAGCAGGTAGATCTAACAGGCCTTTAACTACAACTTTACAACCCTTTAGGAGGTTGGATCACATGCAGACTTTCAGTGCATATTTCACATTTCACATTTGTATTATACTTTACTCTCTAATCTAATGAGAATCAAGAAGTGAATCAAATCTATAAGTGATATTGATAATGGAACTGGAATCATTAAGTTCTTATCACTTCCCATCCCTATGCATCAACTGATTGTCAGAGAATTTTCTTAAATGTTACACACACTAAATCATTGTATTAACCCTTTAGGTGCTGGAGTTAGTTTTTTGTTTCTTGTTGTTTCTTCAAAAATAACCATATTGATATCAAGATTTCCAAAAACTGACTCACTTTGGTGTATAAAGGGTTAATAATAGACACCAGGTCTTGAAGGTCATTTTTTTTCTCTCTCTTTTTTTTTTTTTAAGGCACAAAATGCTGATTTTGTACTAAACTAAAAGTGTATGCGGTTTGTTGGATTAGTTCCGGTGGCAACAACAGCCCAAAATATGTCCGAACTCGGACCAGATCCTGAATCAGTGAGCGTTTGCGTCCGTATGAGACAGAGTTAGTATTGGCCTCGGTTCTGCTGCTAGAGTGGACGATCAGAGTTGAACAAAGGACATGTGGAGCACATCATCAGACGTCAGCACTCTAACATCTGTTTTATTTCACTTATTTATTGTTACTATGCTCACAGTTGAGATTTGTCTAGATTTATACATCCCTTAATATGTCAGGGTCGTCCAAAGGACAGCAACAGATGTTTTACAAAATGTTACAGCATTAATACACTGAGACATAAAATATGTCTGAAAAAAGGAGGGAATGTTTAGTAAAGGATAGTTATGACACCAGCAGAAAATGTCACTCAGATACAATATACACTTAAAGTTCACTTTGAAGGTGTTGTCTGTTACATTAGTACTTATTAGTATTTGTCCTAGTAGTACTAAGTAATTAGTAATATCTTGTAACTAGTAGTATGAAAAGTGTAAAGGTAATGAAATCTAACCATCTACCCCCCCATTGGACTGTGTTAGTATAACCTTTATAGAATGTGGTTTGTGAAGATGGATCCAGTATTTACTTAGCCCACTATAAGTGAGAGTGGATGGGACAGGATGGGGGCGGGGCAGTGGAGAAACCATGTGACATTTAAACAGGAAGTTGAACGTCTCTCACCTTCTCTGGTAGTAATACATTGAAATGTATATTAATATGGAATATGCAGTCAGTGTTTTAGTTGAACACATCATGATGAAGCATTATCCACACATACTGTGTTTGGCTGTTTGCGTTATTCAGTCCATAATAACGTTAAAGTTGGTGTTAGTTTGTGGTGAAGCTGTGAAAATATTCTAAAACATGTCTACAGACGTAGCAGCTCTGGTGACATGCATCCCCCCTCTGCTGATGTTAATGAATGTTTGTCTCACCAATTCTACTTTTTAAAAATAATACCTCCAGGTTTGTGTGATGAAAAAGAACAAATGTTTTAAATTTTAAAGCTAAACATAACAAATGGAAGTGTGTGTTTTTCTGGGGTCATGTTATAGCGGGTCACGGGTCTGTTTTGTTCCAGTTGTAAATAGTGTGTGTCTGTCTTCATTCCAGCCCAAACCCACCAAAGGTCGGATGCGAATCCATTGTCTGGAGAATGTGGACAAAGCTCTGCAGTTCCTGAAAGAACAAAGGGTTCACCTGGAGAACATGGGGTCACATGACATCGTGGACGGAAACCACCGCCTGACGCTGGGTCTGATCTGGACCATCATCCTCCGCTTCCAGGTAAGAGTTAGCGTCCCACGGATTAAGAAATGTATCCAGTCACATCTGCAAAGTTAACAGAACCACCAATCCTGTTTCCTTCTATTAAATAGTACAACATCCAAACAGATCTCACCATTATAATGAAATAATTATTATGCGAAACCAGTGTTCATATCAGAATAAACTTGGACGGTCATTTTCTATTCGTTTACTATGAAAATCCTGTTCCCTTGTTTTTCATATTTTCACCGCTTATGTTTGGACTAGTACAAAATTTGTGAATGTGTCCCATAATCTTGACAGAATGTTCACATCTTCATCATAGTGTGATTTCTTAAAATTACAGTAAAGTCTGTTATGAAAAAATATGTTAATTAAAGAAACAGAAGCTGTGAATGTCCAACTCTGACAGTCAGCACATGCACAGGTTAGCTGCTCGAACAAAGCAGTTTAATTGTTCTTTTGTCTGAGGACTGTGATCCATTATGTAATCATGTCTCTGCTTCCATAGGTGGTCATACTCACTTTTTCAGCTTGTTAACCTTAAATTAGCGCCCCAGAGGAACACAGTGTACTTTCTGTCTACTCTACTTTTGTGCAGATGTCATTCATGATATTGGACTTCTAGGCCTAGATTTAGTGCAGCACAACCGGTCCAGTTCAGGTCTGGCTGTTCTGTTTACAATCAGCAGGAGATTCACTTTAAAATCACATTATCGAAATATGTTAGTCCCACTATTAAAACTTTGAATTCAGTCACGTTAACATGTTTGCATGTACTTATAAATCCAATTTTAGTCAAACTAATTCAATAATTACTTTATTTTAACTGACAGCCTGAAACCACCTGTCACTCATAGTCACACCTAGAACCATCCACAACCTTAGGGCTGATACAGTATAAAACTGCAGAAGCTAAAATCAAGGGGGAGGAAAAATGCTAAAAAAAAAAAAAAAATCCACCCCTTCCTTCTATCACTTTTTTCTCTTGGTCCAAATCCAAAGACAAAGTAGAAATTAATATCAATGAGCTTGGCTGTTTATGTGATTTTTCCAAACCCCTGAGTTGATCCAGACAATCTGATCTGTGATCAATAATTATGATTTCCTGTGTTTAACCCAGTACAAGTGTCTTGAAAACACCTGTGATTAAAACCACAGCATCAGGCAGCAGATTATCTACAGCCCTAAAAACACAGACGTCTGTTCTCCTTTCAGACCATTTTTAAAACATGGAAACACAGCTGGTAATATGAGTGAGTCCTGTTAAGTGTTTTAGTATCATTAGAGTTATTATACCCCCGTCTGCCTCATAATTTGTCAACCCATTTCTCTGACACTATTCACTTATTCACTCAAATCCAATTTGTTCATTTTTACAACTTTTAGTTTTTCAGTGAGCAGGAGGGGCAAAGTATTGTGTGACCAGTTGTGGGTATTACTAAGCCCCACCTATTTTTTCATTTGTTTTATTTGTATTTTAGTGGGGAAAAAGTTCCCTTTTTGTCATTCAACTGAAGATGCTCTGCAGGTTTCAAGTTTGTGCCAAGAATTTTGACTACACATTGAAATTATTATTATTATTATTATTATTATTATTATTATCTCTGCCAAGGAGGTTATGTTTTTGCCGGCATTTGTTTGGCTGGCTGTCTGTGTGCAACATAACTCAAAAAGTTATTGTGGGATTTTGATGAAATTTTCAGGATTTGTTGCCAATGGCACAAGGAAGAAATGATTAACTTTTGGGGGTGATCTGGAA
>JAPSES010023051.1:0-13271 GCA_029822895.1 Maxillicosta whitleyi
GTGGGTGTGTCTGGACCTGCGCAGCAGAGGCTCCACCGAACCCCTGAGACCGACTCACCGAACCCCCAGGGTTCGATTGAACCCAGGTTAAGAACCACTGGTCTAGTTTAAACCAGCTCTAAATGTAAAATGTCACAAATAACTTTTGCTATGATTTGACGCCTGGTAACTGTTTTCTCCTGCCGCTCTGCCTCATGCCCTGCTCTAATCTGTCCACCTGTCCCTGATCCTACACTCACACAATCACACTGCATTTCCTGCTAATCACTCTGTATTTAAAGCCCTGTTTTCAGCCCAACTTTGTCAGATTGTCTGCACCTACACTCATAAACATTCTGCCTGAAGACCCTGACGCCTGCCTGGGACCCACTTCAGATCTCCAGACCCGGTAAACTAGACCTGGTTCTGTTTAAAGACCACACCTTCTGCCTCACCCTTAACTGCACCGTCACACCGGATCTGCTGCCCTGTCCCTCTGCTTCTGTTGTGTGTTTTCCACACATTCACTCCTTTTCCCCAAAACCCCAAATAAAGACTCTTAAACCTGACACATTTGTGATCCTCATATGTCTGGCTCGTGACATTATGTCAGTTTTGTTGAACAGCAGTTTTGTTTGTACAGGTACTATAGATGTATATCAGGTTTAAACCTCTAACACACCTGCTTAAAATCATTTTTCAATAGTTTAATAATTTATATTGATTTTGCATACGGTCAGTCTGACAGTGAGCAAAGGGGTCATCTTGGTAGAAGTCCAGTTGACTGAAAGGACTTGAGTTATGAGTGGTATCTTTCTTCTGTATCACTTTTTCCATTTCCTCATTATTTTGGTCCAAATCCTCAAGATCATCCTCCACGTCCGATCTTTCCATCTGTGAAACAAATGTTACTCAAAATTATGACAGGTTCAATGTTTCAGTTAGCCAGTATACCTGACAATAACATCATACACCTTCATATGCAGTAATACGCTACCTTTGTTGAGCTTGACCCGCTGTCATCGACTTTCTGTCTTGTATGTGCTAGATTATTGCAGAAGGATGAACCGCTGGTTCCCTGCAGGCAGAGACACTTCAAACTGTTAAACAGAAGGACTGAAGAGTTACTGTTCATTTCTGCTCATATTTATAATTCAAAGTTTAGAATTTGTTTAGTATTTGTTTCAAATATAATTGTTTAAAATATGTTTCAAGTTTAAAATTGTTTTTAAACTATTTTTCAAAATTGACATATATTATCATAGTTAACATAACCTGCAATAGACCTTAATTACTATACATTGCTAGTACACTTCCACTACACTCTCATCAAAGACCTCATCTAAAAGTTTCTAATGTTGCACCTAATAATTAGATGAAGGATGTGAGATGATTTGTTGAAACTTAATTGCACTGAAGCCTTTGCCAAAGGCCAAATTTAACATGTAGACTTCAATTTACCCTTGAAAATGAAGGTCAAGGTTGAGACCCAAAGAGTTTGTCTAAGAGTCACTGATGGATGAGACTAATGGACAGACAGACGTACGGCTGGGGCAGGCTGCATAAATACCCCTGCAGCTGATGGCCCAGGGGTAAAAAGAGCCAGAGTGGGAGGTTCCCCGCCAGGGCAGCTGTCGGTATCTTAAAGCAACCCAGGAAACGGAACCAAAGCCTCACATGATCCATATGACTGTCAGAAGGAAAATCTAAAAAAAATGTCATCTCATCCTGACACTTTAATTCACAACTGTAAATTATTGCAGTTATCATAGATTTATGATTCAAAGGAGGGGGCTAGAGAAAAGGGAGGGAAACTGTCGGACTGCCACAGGCTGTGCGTCAAAAAAGAACAAACAGGAATACAGTGGGGGTCATCAGAGCCTTGGTGAACTGGTGCTCCTGAACTCCAGGAAGGTCACAGACATTGTGATGGACTTCTGCAGGTCTTCTCCACAACACATACATGTCCATCATGTCCAACACCAGGACTTGGACACTGAGATAGTGGACTGTTACTGACATGAACATCCAGGTACTTAATAAACTGGCCTGGCTAAAACAAACTCTCTGTTCAGGAAAGGCATCCACCTACTGAGGAGACTGGGGTACTTTGTAGTGGGCGGGGCTCTCCAGACATTCTGTGGTGGTCTTTGCAGTAGTCTTTAGTATTGTGTTTTGGGAAGGGGGCAGTACAGACAGAGACAGGAAGAGACTGAATACATAAATAGGTTCAGAGAGCTGTCTGTCTTGGGCTGCCCACTGGACAGAAGGATGTTGTCCAAGATGACATCCTTCATGGATAACCCCTCCCACCCCTCTCACCCTCAGCATCACACTGTAGAGGCCCTGAACAGCCCCTTCAACACTAGATTTTCACACCCCCAGAACAAGGAGTGATATCACATTCATCCTCACTGCCACGAGACTTTATAACAGGTCACAGTATATATATTTATATAGTATATTGTAAATGTATATGTATATAATATTTCAATTAAAATCTAAATTTAAATAAATATTTATATGAATAGCAGATTTCTTCTTCTATATTTATTATTTGTTGCTTCACAAGTATATATTTTCTGGTTTTTACCTTCCCTGCACTTTATTTTTATCAACAGAGAAATGTACCCATGGTCACTAAAGTCTTATCTTATTAGAGTCAGCAGTCAGAGTCTTATCAGTCAGCAGCATTAACATAACTTATACATTTAGAAGTACAGTACAACAGGGGTAAGGTCATGCTGAAAACCTGTGGTAGTGCGTGGGCCACGTGTTCAGCAGTAACTGTACGGTTGTGTTGGAGAACTGGAGCTGTGCTGCAATGTCTGACACCACTACCACGGCCCTTAAAACCACCAGCCATGACCGTGCTGCTTTGCCTCAGTGCCAGCAGGGATGAAGGGAGGGGCATGAGGGTAAATACAGGTGCCTTTGGTATTGTCCACTGTTGTATACTGCTGCATGTGTGCTGCTCCATATTTACTGTTATTGTGCCTGTTAATCTGTTATAAGATGTGTGAAAACCAGACCCTAATGGAAGAGGAACAGGAAAGAAATCTGACCTAACCAGCAGACATCTGGGGGGGGGGGGGGGCATCAGAAGGGTATAAATGGGCATGTAAAGTCAACAGACAGCCTAATCTGGAGATCTGCTCATTATGTCCAATAAACACCACTGCACCAGACCCCTCCAGGACCCTCTAGGACCTTTGCTATAACAAAGACAAGCAACTTAACATAGAAGATAGATCATTTAAGACAAAAAAGTTCCAGAATCATAAAAAGTTGTGTTATGTACCATTATAAGATCTGCATAGGCAGGCAGTGATTGGCTCCTCCCCCATGGCCGTACAGGAATCGGCTCATCTTCAGTGGTGTCAGTAGGAGATGTGGAGTCCAGCTGGCTCTCTGGTGTCACTGCACCTCCTGACATAGAACAGAGGGTGTGCTCCTCCTGCAGTTTAGAGAGCAGAAACAGTCAGAGTGATTCTTCATGTAGTACACACAACACAAACCAACATGCAGCTGTTCCTGTACCTGCAGGATCTCTTCATAGGACTGTTTAATGGAATCCTGCAGAGGCATGTTCCTCTCCCCAGCCTCCTCTAGCTTCCTCTTGGCCTGTCTGACCTCCTCTCTGAGCTTTCTCAGCCTCCACCTGGCTCTGGCCAGCTCTCTCTCATACTCCTCCACCTGGTTTTCCTTCTGCACCTCCTCTGCCTGAAGAGACAGGATCTGACAAGAAACAAAGTGCACAGCTGAAGACAGAAGCTGTCAGTGAATACAGGTGTGTATTAACTGAAAAGTGCTTTTGAAAGACTGAATGAAAAAAAAAGACCTAGCACCATAAAAATATTACATATTATATGCTTTGATGTAGCAGCAGAACATATAACTGTTCTACTGCAACATGGAACAAACTCCTCACCCTATCTGTAAGGAAGAGCCCAGCCAAACTGTGGAGATTCAGGAACTATTTCAGAATAGAATTATGAGCACATACTTTAATTTAAAGATCTGAGAGTCCTCTGTGCATCCTGTTAGTAGATAGTAGACTCATAGTAGTACATTCATTGTGTTTTTGCATGCATACTCAAGTTTGCCCATGTTTTTACACCTGCAAACCTTTAGTAAATCAGGCTCTTAGATGGAAAAAACAGCTCATGCAACCCAGCATGTTTGCCTTGATGAATAGGCAATATGAGTGTTTCTGCCAGAACACACAAATATTTATTTAGCGATGCAATGTGATTTACCAAACCTGAAACTGATTGCAGTGTCTGATTTTGCGACTGTATTTAGTGCGTCTGAACGGCAGGTTTAACTGGAACAGATTCATGTAAAACTGGCTGCAGTTGTTGTGGTGAGGAGGTGGCATAGCCCCAACCAAAGGCCACGCACAGAACCCATCTGTTCTGAACAAGGCAGGATTTTTGGAATGATAGAAGAAAAAAAGAAATAGAATTTGAGACATATGTCCCCCCCCACTTTATTCCACCGGTGGCACATCGACACAAGACCAGGACCCAACTCTCTCTCTCTCTGTTTCTCTCTCTCTTGCATGCACGGGAGACCGAGCAAGGCAGGTTCTAGCACTGCATAACACACACACACACACACACACACACACACACACACACACACACACACACACACACACACACACACACACACAGCTCTATACTCTGAACCTCTATATAAGCACTGATGTGCAAGGTTTTCTCTCGTGCCCACAGACTTAAAGGTTTTCATTCACCATTCAGAGAAGCTATTTATTTCACTAATAACAAACTTCAAAACTGATAAACTACAACAGAGAACCTATCCAGCCTTCTGTGTGGAAAAAGAACAACTTCAGATTTATGAGTGCTGGGGTATCCCAGAGCAGTTTTTACAGCATACTGTTTCCATGACAACAACAGTAGTCCAGTAGCGCACGCAAAATCATTATTTAATTAGGGTGGTCTCCAAAACTTTGTGCCTGTTGTCATTTGTGCACACAATCTTAGTTGATCACCCGTGACACGTAAATCAATAACATACGCAATTTTTAGCGTGAGCAAGCACATTTGCACCTGTCATTTGTGTTCTTAGTAAATCAGGGACTATACCAGCAGCTGACATGACAATAGTGCAGAAGACAGTCAGCAGCAGATGTGACAGATGTGACAGACTGTACGTCTACAGATGAGGGACGGTCCATGTGTAAATGTGGGAGTGGGTTAGAGTCCAGGGGGTGGGGGCAGAAGGGGGAGGTACTGGACAGAGTTCAGCATCCTGACAACCGGATGGACAAAGCTGTCTTGTGAAGTGGACCCGGACACTGAAGAGGGAGGGGGAGGGGCTTGCAATTTCAACTCTAACCATAAACTTCTCCTAAAAAAGGAACCAGTACAAAAAATACCAGAGCGATGAGTAGTACCAGTGAATCCAGCCTCTGCTTAACTACTTTCTGAGGGGTACTTCATGTCCACATTGTTCACAGGTGAATACCTTCACAGTGGGAGTTACCTGCTGACTCTCTTCATAGCAGAGCTGTCGTGTGGACTTGATCTGCTGAACCAGCTTGTCTTTGTGTTGCTCTAACTTGAGCAGAGTCTCCTCCAGCTCCTTGCGGTCCGACTGCTGTTCTTTCAGCTCCAAGTTCTCTACTGTTACTGCATTTTCCAGCTCCTACACACAAGGACACACACACAGGCTGGTTGTGAATTTTGGTAAAATGTTCTGTTTAGAATTTAAAAGCATGCACCATGGAGGCACACACAAACAGACGTGGAAAAAATTATTAGACCATCAAAAGTCATCAGAACCATTGGTTATGCAATCAACTACTAACTCCTGTGTGTAGCTATTTTTGTTGTTATCGTTACATTTGTTCAAACAAATGTACCTTTAGTTATCCCAGGCATTAAAGCGACCAGGAAATTGAAGAAAACAAGGGTGGTCTAATAATTTTTTCCACGACCGTATGTCTGTGCCCATGCTCCAGAGTGTATTCTAAAGAGAAGACACCTGACACATAAATATGCAGCTTATACAAACTTTCATTTATTAAGTTTAAAATTAAGTACAATAATCAACCTTATTATCTGGCTAAAACATATGTCAAGACACTTAAAAGATGCAGTGGACAAAAGATGGAAAAATGGATGGAGAAAAAGTAACTTTTTGGTATTTTTGTAGACCATTCCTTGGAATAGAACATGGATGGTATGAAGTTATCAAGGACAGGATTACTTTTACTATAATTGTTTTCAGTTTCACAAGATCAATTCCTCTGTGTTTACTGGCATTTTCTGTAAAACCTTAAAGCAGAGCCAGACGACCAACACATGGTCTAAGTTCAGTGGAGAACAGGGTCAGATAAAAATATGAACAAAGCACTTATATTTCTGTGGAGTTTACAGTATACTCTACATGACACATGATGAACATTTTATAATTCATTTTTTATTTTATTTTATTTTATTTATGTTTGAGCAACTCCTCTCCTCCAAGCTAATTCAGTGGCATGTTCCCCTGGTGAACCAGCGTTCACTGCTGGTGTTTGATGCTGTGGTACTCAGCTCATCTGATATTATTTCATATTATATTACTGGTATTTCCCTTAATCTATTATTTTACTCGCACATCACAGACATTCTGTCATCAGTCCCATACATAATTTTATTTACCCATTTAGATACTTCAGATATGTTTTTATGTTTTTCCTGTTGTGCCATGCATTGATTTAATAGTGAGAAGTTCCTTTGTTCTGCACACAAAAGACCTGACTCCATAAATGATCACCAGCTGTGCAGTGTCAGTTGTGTCAGTGCTTTCATCCATAGCAATATACACAATTAATTATTTTCCTTTTTCCATGAGCTGTACTTCTAAATCACTGGCCAGCTCACATACAACATCAGCAAAATAATTTCTGCTTAAGATTTTCATTTAGAAATACTTACTTTGGAAACAGAGCACTTGTCTAAATCCTTTTTTCAGGTGCTTTGTTACTTGTCGACAGTTAATATTTGAATGTTCACAGTGACATAAAGAAAAGCCTTTTCACATAACACACACCCCACTAACACAGAGGCTGATTTTTCACACTTCTACTGATGTGACAGAACTATCCTTCTACTGTTCTGGGAACGTGGTCTGCTACCACGTCAGGTGTGTTTTTAACTGCTCTGTCCATTTCTACTTGTTTCACTGTCTAATGTTATTCTTCTCATTTTGAAATTTCCCTGGATGGGAACATTGATCAATGCAAACACGTATGCACTGATCACTAGGGATGGGAACTGAAACAAAGTTAGTGATTGCAGCTCCTCTATCAATATTACTTATTGATTCAATTCCCTTTTCGTTCTCTAATTGACTCACATTGAACTAGGGAGTAAACTATAATCTAAGTGGCTTTGTTGGATTTAACTCTTTAATGTTAAATATATACTAACATTTTGCATTTGATTAAAACAAACTGAGACAGGGTGATACAGTGGTAGTGCAGGAGCTACCCACTGAGCCTCATCATTATTTAAATGAAGTGAAAAAGTGAGCAGAGCTTAATATTACCTCCACACGGTTCCGCCGCCTGCTCACTGATACCAGAACCTGCAGGCTGGTTGCACTGATACAAAATTGACTGGATAGCTTAGTGGTTTACACCGCTGAGTTTGATGCAGAAGGTTGCTAGTTCAAATCCAACATGGGATGTCTTGCCTTAGACAAGGCCCTTTATGCTATACATGCCTATATACCTTGTAAGTGGCTTTGGATAAAAGCATCAGCCAAATGTCATGTAGTAATAATAAAAATCAGGCAGGCCCGAGATCAGACACAAAACTGAGGTTTCTGCCTAAATAAAGGTTCCATATGATTAGTTATGGAGGACAGGGTGTGGCACTGACAACCCTATGTTCTAGCCTAGGCCACCAAAAACTGACACATAATAGTTTTTTTTGTTTTTTTTTACATAATAGCTCTTGCATCCTGATGATACTTCTCTGTCCAGAATATACGTAGCTCTGTCAGAACCTGGTTCTTGTTGCTATGGGGGGATTGACAGCACACATCCACCTCCCTCACCTTTGAAAGGTAATGTTAAAAATCAGGCAGTATATGGACATCTGACACACCTCCTCTCATGACAAGATAGAAGAACACCCTCCCTGATCAGGAAGTGGAAGCTGTATCAACCATCTTCACTGATATTACTAGTAAGGCAAGTCTTCAAATAAACACATATGTGTTTCAGTATCTTATTCTCTATGTCTGTTTTTTGGGTTGTGGGTTATACTGAGTTTTTCTAGTCCTGTTAGTATAATATGTGACACCTCAGCCCCACCCTGTATGGCAATGCATTGACTGTGATGCATCACAATATGGGCACGGATGGATCAAAGCACATCAACCTGCTCTGCTCAGTCAATACTGCTTTTGCATTCTCAACTCTTTCCCCAACTTTTTCTACCACTAACTTGTGCAGTGCGTCGTTCTTCAAACCCCAGACGAGCCTGCCACGCAGGGTCATCAGTGTCCTTATAGAATGCATTGAACTGACACTGTTATTGTTCTGTCAGTTTACTGCCACATGTTGAGCAAAAGATTTACCTTCCTCTGGAATGTTCTCTACTATCTCCTGGTAATCAGATGGCCTGGTTGGTTTGGTTAGAAGGTTTTTTTTTTTTTTTTACCTGTTTCATTGAATGGCAGGTTAGCTATTTTAGTAGTTCCCAGGCATATTTTTCATTAGCTTGTTAGTTCTACTTCTCTTCCCTCTCATTTTCCATGTACATCTCTTCTCTACCCAAGCATGCGAGGCCACTGCCCTTGTTGCTGATTTCTTCTTCTCTTTTGCAGTCATGCTGCTCAGCCAAATTCATCACCAGTTACTGTCAGAGCTACGTTACAAATAAACACATATATGGACCAACACAGAGACTGAACATATATTCCCATATCCTCACACTGGTAGAGCTTCCTTAAATCTTGTGCATTACAAACAGCTGGATGTGACTAAAAATACTGAAAAAGATTTTTACAAAGAACTTCAAGGCATATCTTTTTGACTTGTCTTTACATTAAGCTAAGGTGTTTTTTCAGTATTTACTTAGTTGTTGCTGCAGCCTGAGCAGAGAAGCTCAGACTTCGCTTTTCTCAGTCATCTCCCCACCAGCCAAAGAGATGTAGCCCCTGCAGCTGGTCTTGGGGTCTCCTCCTAGTTGGACCTGCCTGTACCACCTCCCCATGGAGACAACCTGGAGGCATCCTGACCAGATGCCCACACAACATCAGCTGGCATCTTTTGAAGTGGAGGAGTAGAGGCCTGGCTCTGAGCTCCTTGGCCAACCTCCTCATCCTATCTCTAAAGGAAAGTAAAAGAAACGCATTTACACTGTTTGGACCCATGTTCTTGTGCTTTCAACTGCAACCCACAGCTCATGACTATAGGTGAGTGTAAGAACGCACCTTCGCTGGCTTCTCTCATTGTGGAGGAGCAGCAGTTCTTCTACAAACTCCTCTCTGTATTGGACACAGAGCTCAGCCACAAAACTCATTTCTGCCACTTGTGTTCATGAGCTCATTCTTTTAAGTCACCTCCAACAGGGAGTCCATGTCACGCTCATTGTTGGCATACAGCTTAATGTCATTCATCCAGAGGAGGGGGCTAATGGTTGTTCCACTTTGATCTGGCTGAGGGACTTTAGTCCTATGTAGAGCAGCAGGGGGGCAGAGCATCACCTACAGATGCTGTGTTTGATGCTCACACATGCAACTGGCTTTGAACTGGCATCCAGAGTTGTCTTCCATAGCCACAGCGAGTTCTAGATCAAGGCTCTCTCTTCGTATCTTGTTGACGTCATATAGCTTTAAGCGCTCCAGTATCCATGTGTGGTATTAAGTCTTGTACTGCATCCAGGCTGTGCACTGTTTGATGTTCCTGCTTATATCCTGACTCACTGGAGTTGCTACTGCAGTAGTACTCTATCCACCCTTGTTGCTCTCACTTGTTTCAGTAGATGATTTCAAACCTGATTTCCTGAACACCTGATGCAGACCTTCAGATGTTTGAGCCAGTATGTCGCTATCATTCGCTGTATCTCTTATTCTGGGGTATATTTGCATTTATTACTTAAAGCGTGTAAACTATCAGTGTTCTTTTGGTCTTGTTAAGTAAAGCACCTTGGGCTACATAAAAAACACCATTTCATGCCAAAGTTGAAATTGATAATTTGGTTATGAGCTGTTTATTTATGGTGGTTTATGCTCCAGACGTTGATGCAGTGTCCAACTCTTCTTGGCATACAGCCCCATGCATCTTAAACGTATCATCAGTGTCACAGATTAATCATCATCCATTGTCCTCAGTAACAGTAACCTTCAGTAACCTCATCATTTATCAAGTGGAACTTAAATTATTTAAATGTTCCATATTTCTTCCTTTTCACCTGTTCTCCGTGCACTCTTTGCTTAAACATAGGTTTCAAGTTTAACATTTATCATGTTGTAATGTCAAAGGTTTTCACATTTTAACAAGGTAGGCTATTGTGTTTTAACAATATACTATCATGTATCATATAACAATACATACATGATACATGATGTAAACAAAGTATTGTTTTAAGTTAAGTTTGTGGTAATTAAGATGTGAATGGCTTTTACATGAAAACACAAAAATGTTCATATTATAATGTGATACTGATTCAGTTGTCTTTGTACAACCTGTCAATACACTTAGACAATTAGACAAAACCAGGAGTGTAATAAAAAGGAATTTTAGTTCAAAGATCAAAGTCACAGTAACCTTGACCTTTTGTCACACTGAATTTGTTGGTTGACGTCCACCCCCGACTCCAAATGAATTTCAATAAATCCCATCAAGGCTTACTGAATGCATAGTATCACAATGTAAACGTGGTATCAGAGTAAACAAAATCAATTTCAAGAAAAAAGCATTTTACCTTATATTAAGTTGTAACATTTCATGAAATAATTACATTATGACAATAAATACAAAATATAAGAACAAATGCTCATTAAAGCATAAGGAGGGTTGTCAACATTTTCTGCTGAACCAAATGCAGCAGTATATGTCACAGAGCCACAGTTAATATAGATAATGATGATTAACTATCAAACTCTCACCACTTTCCTGTTTCACATAAATAAAACGACCTTTTATATGTCATCAAATTAAATAAGAATGATATATATATATTATTATTATACAAATAATAATGTGTACTGCAATGTAAAATGACTATGATTTAAATACATATTAAATCTATATTTTGAAACAGCACCTCTGCACAAGACAGATATTTTATATTCCATAAATTCAATGCTATTGCATTTAATCAGTCATTTTAAAAACCTCTGAATCTGGGACCCGAAAACTAAAAAGTCTGATATTGAGCCAACGTTGAAAAGTACAGTCTTATCTAAATGTGGCATCAGCCATACAGCACCATGACATCACAAGAGAGCATCATGGGAGATGAAGTACTGGAAGAAGTGGAAATATTACAAATGAAATATCCATAGCATATGTGTTGCACAGTATAAAGAAAAACAGTAATAATGTCTGTGTCATTTTCAGAAACAACAATAAACCTGTTTCCACAGATGGAGCAAACACTAACATGCACACAGACACACACACACACCAGCGCTAGGTGCTGCGGTCTTCTTACTCTGATCTCGGCTGTCTTGCTGAGGACCCTCTCATCTGTTTCCACAACATCGTTGTCCCTGGGAGATGACCAGCAGAGAAGACATGAGTGTTTAAGCAGAGAGGTTAGGGTTGATTCATTCTTCCAGCCTGCTCCATTATGCCCCGCTACCTCCCATGATCCTTCTATTTTTTCCTGCTGCATTGCTGGTTCCTCCATTTCTGCTCACTCTACCACTGCCGCTACACTGCAGAGGAGGCGGAGCTACCTCTGTGAACGTAAGTGTGTGTGTGCATTACATGGATGCATAAAAGGAAAATGCACCAATGTGAAGCAGGAGGAGAGATGGGGATGAGTCAGACAGGCAGAGTAAGCAGAGTGAAGGAGGCGAGTCCATCCTCAGCTGTGGATCAACTGGATTTGTGAATAATTTTTTCCTTTTTTTTTTTTGTTTGGAACATAAAATTGCTGCTGCTCTCACACTGTTACTGCCGACACCTTTTTCTTTTTCTATGTTCTCCATTTCCATCATTGGATACTGCATCAGTATACACACACACACACTTTGACTGACTCATTCATAAAATTTCAAGTCATTAATTCTTCTCTCCATGAACAGAACAAAATAAATAAATAAATACAGTGCTTAATGTATGATTCATGTCCTGACTACACCACTGGTCTGTACCACTCTGGAACCACATTCTAGTCCATGACACCTTATCATGTAATTACCTGGTCCTCCTCAGATAAGAGTGTGAGCATATTCAAATATGCTTTAATTAATATATTAAAAAAACATTAAACAAACATAATCTAAGTTTTTACATGTCTTTTTTTATTGCTTTTTTTTTTTTTTTTGCTGATACCATTCCTTCTTGGTCATTTTATTGCTGCTTTAATCACAACACACACTCACTTCTTCACTGAGTGGATGGAATGCTTGAACAGTCAGTTTACAAACACAAAGCGAGAAATGTTGCATATTTTATTAAAGGAGCTGTATGGGGGGGGGGTGCCGTGGGGTGGTTAGGACCATTACCTCACAGCAAGAAGGACCTGGGTTCGATTCCTGCCAGTGTGGACCTTCCTGTGTGGAGTCTGAGTGTTTCTCTGCACACTTCTAGGCTTCTTCCTGTCATGTGACTGTGAGAGTGAAGAGTTGTTCATCTGTATTTGCCAACGTGTCCAACATGCCTGCGGACACTTAATAGTCGGGGAGCCAAAGTCTCAAAAATGGGTTGAACCTGACATGGTCTGTTATACTTTTTATTTGTGTTTTTTTGTTGACTTTAACCCTAAGGACTAATAATTGGAGGGTCTGCTCTGTCAGAAATATCGCAAATTTTTTTTTGGCCATTTTAGTGTATGTACCCCTCATTTTTTGATAAAAAAAATAGGAAAAATTAGAAATTTCCCGAAATCCTCATGTGGGTTGGGTAAGCTGTCAATAAATGCATTCTAGATGCAAATGACATATGTGGTGACAATATTCAGTGAAAAAATAGTTCTTAAAACACATTTCTATATGATTTTGGCTCAATTTAAGGCAAAAAAATTAGGCGTTTTCTGACTTTTTCCCAATATTTTCATCTTTACCTCACTGCTAATCAACTACTCCCCCAA
>JAPSES010023062.1:1563-13271 GCA_029822895.1 Maxillicosta whitleyi
TTTTTCCCCATTTTTGTTTTTAGCTTTTTACCCCCCCCCCCCCCCGCAAATGTTATTGTCCAAAAGGAAATTAGTTTTGGACAACAGTGCTACACATTACTGCATCCACATTCAGACATGTACAATAACAAAACCCACTGAGTCCCAAAGTATTGAAGTTATAATAATCACAATTATGTATTACACCTAATCCATATACTGCACCTTACCCTCCAAGGTCAAAATAAATATAATTAATTGATAAAACAAATGAATTTAAAAAGATGGGAGTAGTTCCAGCAAAAAGAGTAAAAGCATTAAAACCCATAAAACCATGGGTAAGGTTGAATGGAAGACCTCAGGGCCTGTTCATCGGCTTCGTATTTAACAGTGTTTGGTTTTGGAAGAAAAGATAACTTTATTAACATCTATTTTAGTTTATAGATTACCAGTCACCCAGGATAGATATGATTACATGTGGAAAAGTAAAACTTTTTTTTTTTTTTTATCAATTTTTAAAATATTTTATTTCTCCATTTAGTTATAATGGATGAAATTTCACGTCTATAAAAACATCAATTTAGTTTCATTTTACTTCAAACTTGGCACATATACAGAGGCAGCTGACACAGACACACACAGGCTGGGGTCATGTTTTACTGAAGCAGATGGTCCTGAGCAATGTCACATCTGGTATGTACCAGCATTTTCCTCAAAATATGATCATTTTAAGCTTCTGGTCCGATAATTTGTCATTTCCCATCTGGAAACACTGAATAGCCTATTCTTTAAATATAAAACTATCCATTGCTTACGTGGATTTCTGAGAACATTTGTGTGCGTCTAAATGTTCCACTATTATTCCCAATATTACAACATTCTGAAACTGACAGGTGTTGTGTAAATAGCATATGTAGATATTCTGATCGGTCTGTATTACAAAGAGTCATTTCTGACCAACACATGTGGGATGTGCTGATATTATTCCAGTTTTGTGAGAAGTTCTTTGACATTTATGCACGTTTGGAATATGCATTTCATTTGCAGATTTTCCAACAGGTTATGACACACAGTCCTTGTTTGATGGATGGATCAAAAGTGCACATATCTGGTCAGAGGGAGAATCTGCTGTTAAATATTATGACAGAGGATGTCAAGGAAATATAAATATAAAAAACAACTTTTCCATTCACACAGTGGAACATTTACTATCAGTTTAAAATCAAGGTCCTCAACAGCCACCACTGACCAAAAACATCTACTGACCTAAAGACCCTAACCCTATCAATAAATGTGAATAATGCAGGTACAGAACAGGACAGAAATGCAATGACAACTGACAATATTTGTGTTGAGATGAAATTATTTGTTTATTTATTTTCTAATAGTTATGTTTGGACCATGCTATTTTTTTTTTTTATTAATGGTAAAAATGTTTATGATAACTGACGATGATTGTTTGAAGGTCAAGTTATTTAAAAACTATTAATATGATAAAATGCTAATTCAGTGTCAAATTGTACAGAAAAAAATAGCTCAGAGATGAGTTACATTCATTTAATTAGTCACATTAAATGTGGATACGGCCAACACAAAGCTGTTATAGGCCTTTTTGTGGGCCATAAAATGTCAATATCCATGGTGAGAACATCATTTCCTCCACAGCAGCTCTGGACCTACAACCTTTATCATCTAAAACTGTGCTCATACTCATTATCTGAAAGTATCATTACTGGCAAAAATGTCACAGAATAGTGTAGATTCAGAACAAAAGCGAGTGTCCTGCAGATGTGTGAAGCTGCTCCGGTGCCTGGTGGGTTCGGACGGCCACTAGATGGAGGCAGCAGCCCTTCGTTGGTCAGTGATTCAGAATCCTTAGAGTAAACCAAAGGAGATTCACTCTCTATAACTTGATCAATATGGCCATGTGACTCTCATTTGACAATGATGAGACACTCACATTAAAGTGTTTTCTTTATCCTGAGAGCTGATCAAAAGCCCAACCCCAGTCCCAGGGCACAGCGGGGGTCCGGCCGACGCCGCTACATGTGGCTCCGTCTCTGGTCATGGGATCTGGGTGTGATAAATCCTGAAATTCACTGGAGTCTCTGGTCTGATGACTTAACTGTATAATGTGTGAAGACACGGTTGAAAAGTCCAGATATTATTCAACATTAATGTTGGAGGATTTACTCGTGCATTCTATCAAAGTTTGAAGAAGTACTGAGGAGTTTATCAAAAAAAGTACGATCACACTTTAATGAAGTGCATATTCTAAAAGATCATCATATATCTTGTGAGAACCATGTGTCTTTTCAGTAAATCCAAGAGGATTTTACAGACATTATTTAGCTTAAGATGGAGCAGATTTTTCAGTTCACTCCATATGAACACATCCGCCCTCAGAATCCTTCATTATATGAATATAATTCACTATAAAAGGAGCTAAAGCTGCCGGACAAATAGAATAAAGTAAAACATCCATCATTTGCCTTTGAAGTGTAGTGGTGTAGAAGGATAATGTAGTATAACATAAATAAATACAATATTTTACTTGCACTTGTGTTAAAAACCTTTGTGTGCTTTAATGGAACATACGGAACGTTCCCCAAAAGTCAAGTAATAATATTGTTTGTAGCAACTGTCGTAAATCTGTTATGCCCTGGCTCTGTGGGTGCAACATAAGGGATGACATATTCATTACAGTAAAATATATGCTTTATTAAGACAAAGAATCTAGGGTATTTTGGTTATACCGTATTTGTTGACAAGCAAACGTCCTGAGGCAAGAAATGAATCCTCATGGAACCACGTCTTCAGACCTGGTAAAGGAGCCTTACAGCAGTTTAGACAAACATTAGTGTTTCATTTTTTAAAGTAAACTAACAAAAAAAAGCCAAATGAACAGATCCATTTTACAACAGCATATTAGAGCCACATAGGAAAAATAAAACACTTGTCACTTTTAGAATAAAGTCATAATATTTCAAGAATAAAACCATAATATTTACAAGGATGAAGTAATTTAAAAACTCACAGTTCCTTCTCTAATAAGTAATAATTTGCTCCAAATCCATTCTGCCCTTATGACGAAACAAACACAAACACAAACACGCTTCAAAGTCTTTAGAATAATGCTAATGTGTTGATGGTGGGCGGGGCTAATGGTTTCAGCTTACCATGGGTGAACCCCAAATGAAAGTATAACCTTATCAAATGTTACAAGTTCTCCATTATGTAATAAGTACATTTTACTTGTAATATTGTGGCTTTATTCTCAAAATAGGACAACATTATTCTTATAATATTATGACTTCATTCTTGTAAAATTATGACTCTTTTTGTATTTCACTTCATTCTTATAAAATTATGTGTTCTATCTCAACATTTTAGGACTTTATTTTAATAGTGACAAGTATTTTTATTTTCTTATGTGGCCCTAAAATGCTGTCATACTTTATAACAGCCTGTAAGTGACTGCTCATTGAACATAGTTTTGCAATAATGGTAAATGTTCTGCACTTTGGTACTCAAAGCGCTTTACAAAGACTCACACACACACACACACACACACACACACACACACACACACACACACACACACACACACTCATACACCAGTAGGCGCCATGTAAGGCACTGTGGATTGAAGCGCCAACCCTTTGGTCAACGCCGCCAATGCTGATTGCGTGGTCATCATATTCAAATTGTAAAACAAACAAATTAAAGATATATTTGTAATACTGTGATTTCCATTTGCCTGAAACATAATAAGCTTTACATGTCCTGCTCCAACAGTACCAGGTCCAGGTCTCCACAGGCGGGGCACCCCTCCTCCTCTTTCAGCTCACCCACCTCCCACCTCTTATTTCATCACTCTCACACTTACCATTAGCCTGTTCGTAGCTTTCTTTTACTTGTAACTTTGTTTGCCTGCCTCATCCCCTGAAGGTGGAGGGGTGGTGGAGTGACGTATGCTATAAAGCAGTCACATGTTGTACTTGTTTTTGTGTAGAAGTTCCTAATATCAGTTTGCGGTCAGTGTCAGTGCATTCTGGATCTTATTATGTCGTTGTACCACCAAAATGACCTGGGACATAGTTTGAAAAGTCTTTAAATTAGATAAACAGTTTTCTAAACCACTTCAAGCTTGTTGACCTTGTGTTTATCACATCTCCACTGGATTACTGCAATTCATTGTATTATGGGATGGACCAGTCTTCTGGCAGTAGATGGTCCAAACTACAGCGGATCTTACTGGAACCAGAAAACAGGACCACATCATGCCTGTACTGGGTTCCCTTCACTGGGTTCCTGTCATTTACAGGATCAAGTTAAAGATTTTATTTCATGTTTTCTTTTAACTGTGCATTACAACTAGAGAAACACAATCCTCAAATCACCTGATTTTTGATGTGTCTAAAACATAAAGTTAAAGACTAAAGGTCTTTTCTGTGGCAGGTCCAAGGTCCTGGAACAGTCTATACCAGCAGGTCATATGTCTGCAGAACACTTTAAATCTCTTTTAAAGATGCACCTGTTTGCACTAGTTTTTAATACAAGTGGGTGACTGGTGTTTGTTTTATCTTCTGGTTGTGTTTTAGATCCTTATCCTGTGTTTGTGTTTGTGTATCTGATTTGATCAGTTTTAATACGAACATGGTGCAGAGGCTGGACCATGTTTAGTGTCATTGCTCAACTACAGTAAATCTGAATAAAATACATCCATCTTAACTGTGGACATGAGTAAAAGGATTTAATTACATTCCACCAAAGCAGGATTATTGTAGAACCTCAAAGTTTCATAACTTAATAAATTAATTGCTTTTCATGCTGATTGTGTCATTCCACTTGGTTTTCAACCTTTAAAGATGTGCAACTATTTTAATGTGAGTTCCAAATGTTTTTTTTCCTCTAGATCCAAACTTTCTTAAATGGTCTATCAATATTTATTATAATCTTTTTCAGGTGTTTTTTTGTAATATAATATGTCGTGTTTTTTTATTTTCATAAAAACATAAAAAAGTTTTAAGCTTTGGTGACCATGACACACGCTGTCCTTCATCATACTATATGGGTCTTATTAGTAAATGTAGACTACACAGTCTTACAGACTTCAGATGCTGCATCAGCTGATAGTTTACATTATAGTTGTTTTAGCTTAGCTCTGTTTTTAGACAGAAAACAGTAACAGTAAAACAACAAATCTCCTTCATTTTCTATTTGGTTTTGTGTTGTCAAGAGCTGCACTAAAAGATCTGTTTGGGATTGTCCAAACAAGGTCACAACTACAACAGTTTAGTCTGAACCATGGATCAACAAAATGCAACTTTGTAAAGATAAAGATAATGTAATGTAAAGATAATAACATGACATAACAACTTTTTATTTTCATAAGCCTAGAATCAGACTCACTCATGTAGAAGAAACACTGACATTTCAGCATCAAACTTCATTCTTTTCATTTACAGCTCTTTTATGGGTCACGTTGTTTGACTCCAAATGTTCTTCCATAGTGGTTCTCATTCCATTTGGTTTCACACATCACCCGTCTGTCGCCTGTTAACAATTTTTCTAGAAACTTCTTCTCCAAAACCATCTTCCAGAATCATTTGAAATTCATGGCAGATGTTCTTTGGGATAAGCTCTACCAACTTTGTTCAAAGAATTAAGAAATACTTATTTGTGAATTTTTGAATTTAAAAATCCCCATTGGTTTATAATGGGACAAATTTCAAAGTGTTCTAACTTGAATACAGATATTGATATAATTACTATTGGCAATAGACACAATAGTCACATGTGGGCTTTGATTGGCTTCATTAATGTCTTTAAATATGCTGTTGGACTACAGGACCCTTGTTCCTTGTTTTTAATATTAGAAACTAGAAACATAGCATATCGACTCTTTGAACAGTAATTAAAAGCAGTCGCTCATTTGTACGATGTCTATGTCCAAATAAGACATTCCTGTCTTGACCTCATTGCTGTAAAGCTGCTTTTGACCTCCCACTGCGCCCCTTACCAAAAACATGAAACCAAACTCTCCTAAGCATGTTTAACATGTTTCAAAAGGTTTAATGTTAATTTTGTTTTCCCTTTCTCTCTTTCCTACTCAAACTCTGCCATATTTGTTGCACCTCGTCCTTGTGAAGTCCTCTCGAGTTTCACTACAACAACGCCCTGCCCCTCTCACCTTCAAACGCCATCCTGAAAACCACAGAATTGGCTTTGCTCACACTTCAAACATACGCATCCTCAGGAGAGTATGTAGAAGCCTCCTGGAAACTGATCCATCCCATGTGGGCCATGTTAAGAGGAGGCTGACCTCTTTGCATTTGACGACAGCAGGTCACATGGGGCGTCCTGTAATAGGCTTAATGCAAAACAAAAACACACTATCCTGCTGCTTTTTACACCATTTATGGTACAGAATATGGAGGCGATAGTTTACATATTGGTGTTATAGCTGGAAATCATCCAAATGTTTTTGATTTACATATATGGAATTACCTATCCCCTTATCTATCTACCTACCGCAGTAAACATATTATAACATCCCTGCACTTCAAAAACAGACTCACCCTCTAGAGTGTTTGTACAATCCCACAGGAAACTGATCTGTCCCCAGTGGCCTGTTCGAGGAGGGAGCTGACCTCTTTGCATTTGAAGACAGCCCCTGGTCTTACATTTCAGGTGGCCCTTAAGGATCTCTCGTTGTTAATAGATGTTGGTCTAAGTCACGCTCACATCAGCTGTCGGCAGCTCCCAAAGTAAGTCAAAGGAAATCCCATAAAAGAGCTGGAAAAAACAGACTGCCTGACAGTTCAGACTGACAAATAGCTCAACGTGAGAAGAAAAGGACTGGCCATCCTTTTTATTCCGTTTCTTTTTAAACTATGGTTATAACATTGATTAATATTTCATGTCCAGGTTGTTTTATTCCCGTGTTTATTGTACTATGTTGAAAAAAATTATCTTAAAATGGAAAGCTCCAAATTCAGAGGTGGCTGAAATTACAAAACATTCAGATAAAAAATACTCAAATTACAAAGTAAAGACAAAGTAGATCTATTCATATAGCAATAACATACAGGTAATTAAGTGGAAAAACTAAAGGGTGATTGGTGTTGGCTGCATAATTTCTTGTTTTCCTTCCCATCCACATCCCCTCAGATGCCAAGAATGAAGCCCAATGACCCAAACTAAACATCGTATCTGACCTCAGTCTACACCTCCTGGTCATTGGCATTGATCACTGGTGTGTAAACCATCAGCAGGCTACCAAGTGTTTACTCAAATGTATTTATTCAGAGTGGTTTTTTTTTTTTTTAAAGTTAACTTAGTCAACAGAGGTTAGATGTTAATCTCATTAACCTTTAATGAAGCATGATTAGGGCAGGAGGGTCAAACTCATTTTAGTTCAGTTCCACCTTCAATTAAAGTGGTTCTGAAGTGGGCCGGACCAGTGAAATAATAACACTGCAGTATTGCGCTGACACAGGGGCACTTTCGGTGGCGACACAATCAGGTGCTGAGGAAGTTAGTAGAGCAGTCGGAGAGATGCAGAGTCAGGGCAAGCAAGTCCTCGGACCCTCAACAGCCAAATATATTCATCAGACCAGGAGAGGTGGGACAGAAGACAGAAGTGGGAAGACCAGCATGTCTGCTTACCCCTGGAAAGGGACGGGAAATGCATGTTGACCTGGATCAACAACTATTCTTTCCTACTGAGGTCACCCAGGCGACTCTGAGGCCAGATGTGGTGATGTGGTCGACAGCTGCCAAGAACGTCCTCATCATTGAGCTAACGGTGCCCTGGGAGGGGGGGGTGCCAGCAGCACACCAATTCAAGACAAATAGTGACCTGGCGAAGGAGTGTAGAAGTGAAGGCTGGAACACAACCATACATCCAGTAGAGGTCGGTGCAGGGGCTTCATAGGGGGGTCTGCAGCCCGGCTCCTCCAAGCCGCTGGACTGACAGGATCCAACCTGAGGAAAGCATCAAGGAGGAGGAAGGACCGCAGGTGGGGCTCAACACCCCAATGAGGTCAGTTGCAGGGAGTGGCGTGGGCAGACGTCCACATAAAACCACTGCCCCCCCAACGGGAGGTGTCCTGGCTTGGAGGTGAAACATCTGTGAAGGGTGGCATCAGCTGATGACCCTGCAGCTGACCTCAGAGTGTACTGGAGGGGGTGCGGCAGGCAGAGTTTAACCTGTATTATTCAACTAATAATATATAAATAATGTCAACTCCTAACTTTTCTCTATGTTTTAGAGTGAAAAAAGTAAAATTAAACAAACTACACTTTCAAACCATGTGAATAACATGAACAAACTGAAAAATGTGTGTAATTTTAGCTGCTTCAGTTCCTCATTTCCATATGTACATAGAACTTACAGACACAGTGGATCTACAAATACACAAAACATTTAATAACAAGAAGAATATTATTAAACTTGTACTTCCTTTCCTCTATTTACAGTTTTTGTGAAATTATACTTTGTTTTAGTGTAAATGTGTGAAAATATTTACCTTTACAAAGAGAAAAGTTTGGAGTTGTGAGTATTTTTAGGTTATTACAACAGTATGTTACTGATCTGAAACACATGAGACTGAATTGGTCTGAATGTGGAACCTGAACTGAAATGACTGTTAATATCTTAATATTTATTTTTGCATTTCACACGTTCATCCCAAGGACTGGACCCTTTGGCGGGCCAGATTTGGCCCCCGGGCCGCATGTTTGACACCTGTGGCTTAGGTGATAGTTCATTGGCTTTTCGTTCATCCAGGAATTCATCATAAATCTTCCTGACAGATTACTGCTTTGGGATTACAGCCAACGCTCTCCCATATCATTGGTCTCAGTGTCTGATTCACCATGAAACTACTGAAAACCCTCTGCTCTGTCTAAATATTAGAATCATATCAACCTAAAAGATATGGTATATAATATAATGTGATATATATGATGAACACAGCCTGTAGTCCTGTACTCTGCACCTAAACCCTGGCATGGGATAAAATCTGAGCCTGTTTTAAAAGAAATGTTTAAACCATGACATGGGTTTCAAAGGTGTGAATTTATTTCAGCACTTTACATAATGATGAATGATGAATTTGACAGTACCTCTACATTTAAGTGATAAACGACACAAAGTAAGCTATATACATTTTTAAAATTAACATTTAAAGAAAGGTATGCAAATGATGAAAATCAAATGTCAATCTTTTTATGGATTTAAATGACATGAGAGTAGAGCTGCATTTGTGTCATTCCTGTCTCTTGTATAAATCTGTAGTTTAGTCATGTTCATGTTGCTTTTATTTTCAGTTTTACAAATCTCTTTTAGGGAGTTTTGTAAGTATGTCTTTTTATTAAGCATATATTCATGAAACAGTGTTAACAAATATTTTGGGTGGAGTAGTCAGGTCCATTAAGCTACCATCCATCCATCCATCCTTCTAAAATACTTTTCTCTTCTTTACTACTATTCCTCGTGTGAGAAGCTGGAGCTGATTTATAGGTGAAGGTGGGGTACACCCTGGACCTGTCATCGGTTCATTATAGGGCTGACATGCACAGACAAACAACAATTTACTCTCACATTTACACCTATGGGCGATGTAGATTGACCCGTCAACTTATTAACCCCTGAGACATTATTTCAATGAAACGAGCTGCTTGGAATTTGTGTCTGTTTCAGTCATGAAAACTGTTGAATGTGCTTGTGTTCCTTTCCTTAACTTTACTGTGTGTTTTAGGGTCAAAACAGGGTCGAATAACAGAAAAAGACAAAGACAGGAATTGCAGTTTTGCGGGTTTGGACTAAATAAGACACTGTGAACTGGGACACACAGAACAACAACAAGTCTTTAAAGTTTGGCCCAGTAGTTTTGCTTTGGGGCTCTTTTCTCTACATCAGTCTGGCTGGTTTTTGACATGTGGTTGAGCTCCAACAAGCACTTACATGGTCAAAAGTTGTTAAAAAATGTAGTATAAATAAATAAAGGAAAATCACAACAACACTCCAAACAACAGTACAAATAAAAAAAAACAACAAGGAAAATGGTTTAAAAAACAAAAAACAAAAAAAAAAAGAAGCCCAAGAAGTTATACTCACTCTGTGATGTTCAGGTGTCTAAACCAGTGTTGGAATTCACAGGGTGAGTAATGGCTCCCATAAAAGCAGCAAAATCCATTATCTGTGGGGGTCTCACAAATGTGCCATATTTAAACACAAATAAAACTCATTTCCAATCACCGTGCGCCTATAACTTTGTGTTTAGCATGTTTAACGTTAAGGTGTTTATCACTGAACATACAAGGCTGCACTTCACCAGCATGCACGCAAATGTCCATCTATTGGACAGTTTGTAAAGCAGAGCAGTTTGGTCCATTTTCTTTCCATAAGGTCAGAGAATGCCAGTACATTCTCCCACAGAATACAGTTAAGACTCATGAAAGTTCCATCTGTCTGTATATATAGTTACTTATTTTAATGCATTGTTAAGTTAAAATGAAATGTAAGCAAATGTAAATTAATAAATTAAAATAAAATAAAATAAATCATTAATAAAAAATAAATAAATAAATTTAAAAAATGTGTATACAACATATTGCTGTCTGCTTTGTACTGTGTTAATGTGTGGAAATTGGGCCGTGTGCAAAAACCTCTCCCCCTCTTGACACTAGGCTATACTTGCAGATTTTTTTTTTTTTTTTAAAGACTCCCACAGGGTCAACATGATAATTCGAGCCCTGGTCTAAACCCTGCCCAAGGTCTATTCTATCAGCATGTTTTTAAATGTTTCCTATGGAGCTAACTGACTTTTAGGCATATTTCAAATAAATCATGCATATGGAACGAACACCACAAACGGTTAAGGGTTAAAAGGTTAAGGTGGGGGGAAGGCCTAGTACCTGGAAAGTGAACCCAGACACACAGGGAGAACAAGCCCACGCAAAAACAAATATCCTTATCATAACTTATCACTAATGTAATTAAAATATATTGGCCAAGAAAGTCAAACAATCCTAAAACACAAATTCAATTAAATCCAGATATGCAAACTCCACAGAGGTAAAAGACAGATTAGTATGAAACTGGTGGTCAAACAAAACTGAATCAATAATAACAGGAAAGAGAAAAAGAAAGAAAGAAAACCTCTTACAAAATGCCCAGTTTAACGATGTAAACCCATTAATAATCACCAACATTCTGATCAGTAAATGATTTAATTACATATTTTTATGAACAATTATACCTGAAACAATTAGATTCATGTTATAAAAAATAATCTGATACATATTTAGTTCAGCAACATACAATGAAGTCTTGAAAAAAGCAGCTTTTCAAACTTTTCAGACATGATTTATTGGTGATTTATTCACTTTGGAGCTGAATTATGTAATAGTGTCACATGCTACTAGTTTCTCCCCAAAGCTGTATATCCAGGAAAATAATTTGGTGGCTTTGTTCTGCTTTGACTATGTGTGGAATGGGATTCATGGTTTTGCTTAATGTACAATGGAAGTTGAGACTCCATCCACACATGATCTTTGCCTGTTTGACACAGCCCACCTGCACCAACAGCAAATGTTTCAGATACCACCAACTCCACATGGACCGTTTGCTCAGCTTTGACCCACAACTCACTGACGTCCTGACTGACATCACTCCTGGGGGGGGGGGGGGGGGGGGGGGGGGGGGGGGGGGGGGG
>JAPSES010023117.1:0-13266 GCA_029822895.1 Maxillicosta whitleyi
TAATTTCTTTGTTAGCAGCATGTAATTCACATTTCTTTGGGTATGTTTCCAGTGTCAAGAATCTAATAAAATAGATTGAAAAAAACCCAATGTGGGAGTAATATTGCGTTGTGTCAGTCACAATATGAGGGGGAACTGTGCTGCTTGGTGGAGGTTTGCGCTCTCTGAGTGCTTTTTGCCGTCACAACATAACAAAGAAAACATAGCTGCATGTATTTTGACAATTTATTCCAGTTCTTGGGAGAGTTGTTGATAGCTCAGACAACCATCTGTTTACTCTTTGTGTTCTGACCTTTTTATACGAGAGTGCAATTAATGGTTTTTTGCCAACGAAAACATTAACAGCAAATTATCGGTCTTTGTCTCAAATTATCTTCAAATTATCTGAGTATAAATCTAATATAAACAGCTGTGGGAAGTAAGGCACTTGAATCTGTAAAATGTTTTCAATGTAATATTTCACTTGTTGACAGAATGTTATTATCTCAGTACATTGCCATATACAGTATAATGGAAAAGTTGTTCTTGTTCCTTCTCACATTTGGTGCAGGTATCATATATGGCTCTATCATATCTGTTGATCTTTTCTGCACTTAGATATATTTGCATCAACCAGTTATGTTGCAGTAATTACAGGTTGGACCTCATATTATTTTGATGGTTTTTTTCCCCTTCCATCTCAGACTAAAGAAGGTAGATTATCATCTTAAATGTCTGCTGATGTTTCAACAGTAAACTCCTCCACATGTCCACCTTGTACTGATGCTGTGTTCATAATAGATAACAACAGATAACATTAAATGACAGTAAATATAAACAGGAAAAGCCTTTTATTACCTGAACCTCAACATTTTGACAAACGTAAAAAGTTTCAAACATCTATTCGAGTTCATTTACTTTTATTCCTATGTGTTATGTGTTATTTTTTTATTGTATTTTTCTTACTTGTTTAGAAATAAAAGCACAGACTGACATTTTAACCCATAAACACCCAAACAACCATCATCTTTTCTTATCATCTTTTCATGGTCATCAGATATGATCCAATCTGACTTTCAAAGGCTCTGATGTTACCGTGGAAACACTGTCATCTTCTACAATATTGATTTACCAATAAAAACCCATGAAGTTGGATCAATGATACTGGATGGAGATGCTTGTTTTATGTTCAATTACTGGTATATTTTGTCCAAAATGTCACTTTTTTTTTCAGTTTTCCCTGTTTCTGATATAGTAAAATGAGTAGAAATGCAACTGGATGGCTTAGTGGTTTTCACCGCTGACTTTGGTGCAGAAGGTTGTCAGTTTGAATTTCAGGTGGGCCCTTGGGCAAGGCTTTTTATCTATACATACCTATACCTTGTAAGTCGCTTTGGATAAAAGTATCAGCCAAATGTAATAAAACACAATTTTAATCCGAGCCTTTATGAACATCTACATGATCAGAAAATTACATACAGGAAAATAGATGATTTACACTGAAAAAAAACCTGAAATACAGAGAATAATATTATAATAAATGGTGGAAACCAGTTAAGAATGATTAGATATATAGAAAATTCCTTTGGGAACTGCCACAGAAAAAGCACTAAATCCTTATGGATTAAAGGCAGATCAAATCTCCCCTGTACCCTGAGCCCACAGTGTCACACACAATAGCTCCAATTATCCTTTCGTACCCCACACCCTTCATTCCTTCACCTGTTGCTGCAAACATGAAGACCTGCACAGTGCACGGCGTAGACTTTCTGCAGCTTGTGGGAAACCTGACATCTTGTAAACTAAAGCCTAATCGGTTAATGCCAAATGTGAGGCTTTAGTGACACAGAACACTTTAAGGCTTTTAGATGAAGTAAAAGCAGCAAAATAGGTGGACCCTGTATCAATAGACATACACCAAGACTTATTTAAGTTTGGTTGTTCAACTGCTGATGCATTCAATGTAAAAAAATTTTCATTGGTAATATAAACTATATGGAGAGCAGTTTAAAAAGTCTATCAAATTTGTTTAAAAATGCATAGTTCTGTATTGTTTGTGTCATTATTGTTTGCATTAACTGTAAAAATAAATAAATAAATGAATAAATAAATAAATAATAGAAAAACAATTGTTAAAAAAAAAAAAAAAAAACTCTTGTCACATTTGCTGAATGATTATGGATTTTCCAAGATCATCAGACATGCTTGTGGAGAATTTAATCAGACAATTTTTGACTTGTTTACATGCAAGAATCTTCTATTGTACCATTGTTAACAATACAGGACTAGACTTTATTCACTCCTCATTGGTTTTTACTGATTTGATTTGTCATGTTAATACATAAAGCAAATTACAGTTACAGCTTAAACATTATTGATTTGATTTTAGTGATTTATTTCCGAACATGCAATGAAATGTAACATGTGAACAATAAAACATAATAATCAAAAAATCAACAATCAAGACAAACTTAGACAGCAGAACAGCACAATAGTTTTATTTACACGCCCATAAATTCATAAATTTAATATTCATCCATATACATCATAAAGATATATATATATTTTTTATTCCAACCTGTTATTGTAGATTTGCCAAGTACATAGTGTGTCAGTAAAACACAATATGTAGCGTGTTGTATTTGATCGTTCACTATAACACACAGCAGTCTGATTATTTAAAGTCTAGATGCTTCTGAACATCTCATACTTATCTGTGTGAAAGTTTAACTGAGCCCTCTGCTGGTTCTGTCATAAAACTACTGTTACACTAATATCAGTATTTAACACATAAGTCAACTATCAATTTATTCAATTTAAATTTGAATTTAATTAATTCAATTTATTTATTAAAATGAATTTTATTTATTTAAAAAAAAACATTAAAATTCCATAAATGTACAGAACTCTGCTCTCCTGTTACACCAGTAATGAAATCTGCCATTTTTCAAAAATATTATTAGTTATAAAGTTAACAAGTTAATCACTGGTTTAAACATGTTTTAAATATGACCTTGGCATGATGTTGATAACTTATTTACAGCCATAGGAGCTGCAGAATGACACAGAGTATGTCAAATGTAACAGAAGTTTATTCAGATTTTATGTTTGCTTCTTTAGATTAACACCAACAGACAGAAGTAGAAGTAGCAAAATACAGTTTTTAGTCATCTGTAGTTTTCTTGCTAATTATTTTGACACAAGATGGTACAAAAAAAATGCATGATGTCCTGCATATTTTATTTAATACAAAGTAAACATGGAGTAAAATCTGACAAATGTAATAAAACCTCAAATATATAAGATGCCACATATGTAAAAAGTAAAAAAAAAAACAAAAAACAGTTCTTACACACTTTAGTGTTTTTGAGTAAATAAGTGTAAATAGTCGTCCTCCTTCAAACCTTTTACCAGAATGTGTTTTTACAGGAGTATCTGTGTTTCTAGTGCAGTAAATAAAGTGTCCACTCACATGATCTTCACCAGACTCCATCACTTAGATCCACTTAGAGTCTTACCTCAGTCTTGTACTGTTTTGCATCCAAACAATCTGGGCTTTGAGGTGTTTAATCTCATAATATAAAGGTTTTCATTTCTTTTCTTTTTTTTTTCCTCTTATGTCTGTATGTATTCATGCATGCATTTGCATCCTAATAAATCTTATGGAAAATCTGAAGAATGAAGAGACATGACTGCTCTCTATGAAAAAGTACTAATTACAGGTTTATTCATGACATAAAATTGTAAATTAGTTTCTCTGTCACTTCACAGAAGGTCTCATTTCCCATAAGGTGAAGCAGTTGATCCCATCAGAGGTAAGCCAGTTTAGCTTTGGCCCGGTTCCCCTCACACTCTGTTCTGCCAACAGCACCCACGGGAATTAAACATGCAAACATGGTACACCTCACGCTGTACTGTAGATGAACACTCAATTAGGTTTATTTCTTCATAAGTTTTCATTTACTTTTTTTTTCACAGTGAACGGCAAGATACAAATAATCTAAAATACACAGATCATGCATGAAGGATGTGTTAAAATCTTAATAAATATGCAGTGTGTCCACTCTAAATATGAGTGGAAAGGGTTGTGCAGTGCTATGTAAGACTGTTATGTTATGTCACTGAGTCTTTTATTGAGCTCAGATGCCAGTAATGTTTGCACATGTTTGTCTTTAGGAGACTTTGGATCATTAGTGTCCAGTTCATTGCATAACATTAGCCAGATTAAAGGCCAGCTGATGAAAGTACCTCAATCACTACCTCAGTCTTCAAGTTTAGTTAAGGATACACATTACTTACATATAATAATAATAATAATAATAATAATAATAATGTATTAGATTTTTATAGCACTTTTCAAGTCACCCAAAGCGCTTTACATTATTGATCCATTATTCATTCACTCTACCATTCCCCCTATGGTGGTGGTAAACTATGTTTTTGTAGCCACAGCCGCCGTGGGGCAGACTGACAGAAGAATGGCTGTCAATTAGCAGGTACAGCCCCTAATAATGCTCAAATATTGCAAGACTAGCTGGAATATCTTATTAACATAAAGGTGGATATGGTGTTTTTGATCAAAATTAAATAAAATCTCTGTTGATAAAACATTTTTGACAAGATTACTGCTTATCTTTAACCCTTTCATATGAATTAGAAGAACCTTAATCAAGATGTTTTTCCTGAATATTTTCATTTTTCTTTATGCATGAAAAACAACAATGTGATCGAAAATTTTCTTATGAACCTTTTTTTCATGGAGTTACAAGAATGTGCACTCAGCTGGACACAAAGCCCAAATAATGCAAGACTCACTGAGGTTTAATACATTACTTTTTGCACGATGCATCATGAATCCCTATGGCTCTGCTGGATTTTATTCAGATAAGAAATGTGAATTCACAGATGTTTTTTTTTTTTTTTTTTTTTTTGGTGTTCCCAAAGTACATTTCAGGAATCAAGGCAATTTGGCAGAACTTTGAAATGCCAGTGAATATTAACCAATGATCAACTAAGTGTGAAATAATCACACCAAGAGACAGGGACTTGGTCATTATACTACAAAACAAAACAAATATTCTGAAATATAATCAAGTGGTTTTACATGTAAATGTTTTACATTTGTGTGTTTTTGTGGTTGGCTCATTGTCAAAGTTGTGTCACTCAGTCTTATTAAAACGAAGCTTAAAATTAAGCAGGTTATGCTTATTACACGCAATAAAATTAATCATTTAAGACATTTAAGATAGACTTAATAGTTTTATATATAGAAGTTGTGAAAATGTCACTGTTACATAAAACATCTTCAAAAGTGGGACAAATAAACCATTGTTTTAACTTGTTATTGGTTAAATCTAGAACAATATTAGCTGGAATATCTTATTAAGATAAAGGTGGATATGGTGTTTTTGGTCAAAATTAAATTACATCTCTGTTGAAAAAAACATTTTGACAAAATTATTGTTTATCTTTAACCCTTTTATGCATGAATTAGAAGAACCTTAATCAGGATGTTTTTCCTGAATATTTTCATTCCTCTTTAGGCATGAAAAACAACAATGTGATTGAAATTTTTCTTATGAACCTATTTTTCATGGAGTTGCAAGAATGTCCACTCAGCTGGACACAAAGAAACCTGTATTTACTGATATATTGTATGAAAACTATGTGATAAAAACACTTTTAATGGTGCTAATCTGGTGTTTTCTCATATTTTAACACATGCTAATAGTAGCCATTAATCACATCCTGTAGGTTGGGTAGCTCAGTGGTTAGCGCCACAGATTTTGGTGCGGAAGGTAGCTGGTTTGAAACCCAGGTGATCCCCAGGGAAAGGTCATCCCAATAGCTACAAGGGGGACACAAGCCTCATTGTGCCGGTCCCAAGCCCGGTTGTGTCAGGAAGAACATCAGATGTATAAACTTCTGCCAAATAAACATGCGAAGGTGAAGAAATCATCATCATTTACGCCCTGGAGATAAAAAAAAAAAATAAAAAAAAACTACACTTCTTTTTTAAAAAAACAACACCTGTTATTTACAGTCTAATAACAATAACAAGCTACTGATTTACACTGAAACATGTTACTGCAGATCAGATTTATTGTGTTCACATGTTGGCTGATATGGAACTAAAACAACTAAATCCATGAATATGTAAGAAAACAGCTTTGAATAACTGTCCACTGTAGCGACCAGTACACATGAAAGGGTTAAATTAAAATATTTGCAAACAATGAAATTGGAAAACGTGATGATCTGTATCCTTATTATCAGTATTATTAATAAAACGTTCTAGTTATACTGAGTGTGCAGGACCTTTGCCATGAACGGAGGAGCTGGTGTCACTGTTGATCCCTGGTGTACGCTAAGTCTCTGAGTTATTATAATAGGACTAAAGTCTGTAAACATCAGACCACCTGTAAGCCCATTAGTGCTCTGTGTGTATTGTGTGGAGTTTGGCTGCGTTTCTACCAGGCTCAGGAGGGATCACAGGTGCTTACACGGCCAAAGTGCAACATGTCTTTAAGGCTTAACTGCTGACAAATATTTTTTGGTTTGTTTTTACTTGGAACAAAAGAGTCTGTGCATATGTTTTCTACATCTTCCAAGCAAACTGAAGAAAAAAAAAAAAAACAAAAAACATACATTTCCAGGAATATTTGTTTAGAAAAATATTTTTTTTAATTTTTTGCATTTACAGTGTCACAATAGTTGAATTCTTTTCTTTTTCTGATTTATATATGATTGATAGAAAAGGAAAATCAAGCATTCCTTTCCTCCTCTCATTGTTCTGAATCTTTTTTATGCACTTTACACCACTCACATATAAAACATTCACCCTTTTTTCAGACACATTCACCCACACATTCTCGCTCCCGCTGTCATCGCAGGCTTGCACACATCGCTGTTTGTCTCTAACAGGCTCCAGACTGAAGGACAGGTTTGAACTGTCCAGCCATGCAGACTTCTTCCTGCTTCTGACGCACGATGAACTGGATTGCAGGAGGGAGGCCTCGGGGGTTCCTGGAGAAGACCAGGGCATAGCCGTCCTCACAAGTGCCGTCATCCTTCAGGGTGCGGCAGGCGTAAGTGATGGCGTAGTTGTCATAGTCAGTGTCAATCACCCAGTAGTTGTCACCTGGGTATGAAAAGTGGGTGGTTACACAGTGTAAAGAGGGGTTTGAAGGTACACCATGGTCTTAGAATGACGTGTCTGTGTGCTGACCTCCACTAGACAGATAGCTGGCCAATCCTTGGTAGTTCATGAACATTTTTCCAGGGGTGGCAGGGTCAGGAACAGAGTACTGCGCCGCCATGTCAGCGCACACCACCCAGAAACTGCAACATAATGATTGAAATGTTCAGCATGTGCAAAAACAAATATCGTAGAACATGGGTTGTACATACATACAGAAAAGGCTGTTTTCCAAGAAACCCTAGTGTTTACAAGTGGCAGAAAGGACAGTCATTTGTTTGTTGACAGAAGTCCACATTCCTGACTTCTCTGACCTGGATTTTTTCCCCCTAATCCTCTGTAATCCAAGGGAAACCCATCTTATAGCTGCTCTTCAGAATGTGGTTTCTGAAAATTAATTCTGCTATATTAAATCTTTAAGTTTAAACTGAACACCTTCATAAATATCGACTCAGGCAATTGAATATTTAGACAATCCAAGAAAGGCTTTGTCTAAAAGTTGAGCTTCTTTCCAACAAAAGTGGCAGAGGCAAACTCATTATGCATTTATTAAAGCGACCTATGTTTTCAAGGTCATTATCCCTGTGTGTGGAAAACCAAACCCCAGATTGTCTCCAGACTTACCCAAAGAGAGTGACCCGTCCTTTGGAGGAGGCGGTCATGCTGCCGTCATCATCGATGGTGTACTCAGCTGAGATGTTGTCCTGCAGAAACAGGCCTTCAGGATCCTTCTTCTGCAGTGCGTACCATTTTCCTGCATACTGTAATGCCAAGGGAAGAAACGGGAATCAGAACATTGAGTTAAGGTCCTATAAAATGCTTAAAGTATGATATTTTTTAGCCTTAAGTTGCCTCACTCTCTTTGGGTCAAAGTCCTCTTTAACACTGAAGCTGTCGACGACACAGGAGGCAGACAGACCACGCTCCACACAGGCCAACAACACCAGCACCACGGCCAACTTTGAGGATCCCATTCTGTGATGAACATGTGTTACAGTATGGTGACTCACACAAAAAGAATGGGGAGCAGCACACATACTGCATTAATTACATGTATTGTTTTTTTTTACAGCAGAGACCATGAGGAGCCCCTCACTGATGTGCTGTACTGTTCAAACAGAGATAAATCATATGGATGCAGACTAAACATAGATTTGTATATGTACATGATACAAACAAGCTATAGTAGTACATTTTCAGATAACATATTTAAATGTTTTTGCTGTTTACTACCGATAGCATCTAAATACATTAAAGAGTATCATATCTAACATAGAGCAAAATTGCAGTTTCTTACCTGTTTTGGTGAAAGGAGCAACCGGGGTTGAAGTTGTAAACGTGGGTTGTGTCTTGTGCCTCAGGAAGCCTTTATATATGCACTCCACAGACAAGCTTATTGCTGATTTTCATTGCTTAGGACTAAATAAGGTGCTTAAATCTAGAGGTAATCCCGTTGGGTTAAAATACTTACTGTAATCTGGCTCTTACTCTCAAACTTGCCCAAGATTTTCTATAAAAACAATTAAACCTTTATATAACTGATTGGAAGTACAATAAAACGAGCTCACCTGATGTGAGCAGGTGCAGGTGAGCACATGGCTCCAGCAGCACATCCAGTACAGACGACTGAAACACCAACAACTAACATGAAGTGTTTATGTCTGGTTGGAGAAAACATAAATTATGCATTTAAGTGTTTCCACTGTACTGAACACACACCTCTCCTATGTCAAGAAAGAAAGATATAACAAAAAAAAAAAATCATTAAGACTACAAAAATAATACATTTTATTTATAACTTCACATTTTTATAAGCAGGGTACAATAAATAAAATTAAAGTTAACAAACAGAAAGCAAGAAATACACACTACTACAAACTAAAAAGTGATTGTTTTCTATCTGTAAATGTATGGCAATAGGCCACATTACTGCCCAAATCCCTGTCTGTGAAACTTTAAAAACCTGCAATCCTGTGCAGAAAAACAACTAATAATCTAAGCCAGCTCAATGAGAATTTAACCCATAAAGACCCAAACAACCACTGGTCACCAACATCATTTACTAATATAAAATATTTAATACCTATTTACCCTCTAATCCTATCAATACATGTAAATAATTGATGTAAAATACAGTTGTGTCATCTTTTCATGGTCATCAGATACGACCCATATGGACGTTCAGAGGCTCTGTAGTTACCATGGAAACACTGTCATCTTCTACAACAGTGATTCACCAGTAAAACCCATGGAGTTGGATCAATGACAGCAGATGGAGACACTTGTTTTTCCATTCAATTATTGATATTCCACTTTTTCTAGCTGTTGTCTCGGTTTTAATATAATAACATAGAATTTACTCTGATTTTTCAAGAATATCTAAATAAAATATAGGAAAATAAATATGCATAAATAAAATACATACATAAAAATACACGATTTACAGTGAAATTGCAAAATACAGAGCGTAATATTCTAATAAATGGTGAGAAAATCAAAAACAACATTTGTGAACTGACAAAAGTAGCTCTGGGGTTTCAGGGGTTAAAGCTCACATGTTTGTTTTCTCTATTATTTCTTTGAAAATGTTAGAAATGTGAAGTTTCTATTGTTTTTTTGTTTTTGTTTTTTCTAAATCTAATGCATTGCTTTGAGCCTTTGTTTTTTCTCTCTGCACATGCTTCCCAAGCCTTTTCCTCTCCCTCACTCTGTCTCATCCAGTGTTTACCCAGAATGCCCTGAGCTGGATCATTAGCTGTCCTGAAGTCTCCTGCCTGTTGGTTGTCCTCCAACACTGGATTGGATGCACTTGTGTCTGTTTGAGTGTTACGCTCTTATGTCTATGTTCATGTCGTTGAATATCCTGCACTTTTTGTGTATGTGTTTCCAGATTAACTGCTGTGCGTACGTTTTTCTGTATGTTCATGATGTGCACATTTCTTGACCTGAACAGGGATGCTTCCTGAGGTGTCTATCACAGCTACATTAACATCTGTTTGTTTGTATTTGAAAGTACTCATAGTATAACTGCACAAGGCTGTTTCAAGCAAACATATGACTGCAAAAAAAAAAAAAAAAAGCCATGCCAAGATGGGATAAATGTAATGCATCTAATGTGTGTAATGCACCATATAAATGGGATGGGCATATTTTCATTTCATGCTATTTAACCTTGGAAAAGTAGGTCAAGGTCACCTATTTCAATAGGCTTCTGCTCCGTGTCAAAGTGCATCCACAAATCCATAAATTTGGTGCAGATATCTTGATGCATTCTTCAGATAATGTGATTATATTGTTGATTAGACAGACTACAAAACAATTACAATACCCTTTCAACCAGAAGTTTAATAATAATAATAATAATAATAATTTTTACCCAGTTTTAATGATAAATCAAAACAGATAGTTATTATAGACTAGAGACCAAGGTGAGGGTCCCCTGACTTATTTTCTTTTATCTGTACAATTCACTAAATCCATATGGAGACAAAAATCTTAATTTTATTTTATTTTTTATCACCTCAGTATATAAATTATGGGTAATATATGATGCTTTTATATTGTAAACATCAAGTTCATTATGTCACCGTCACGATACTTCTCACTGAGGATACAGACAGATAAGCCAGTAAAGACAATAAATATACTTTTTTTTCAGTGACTGGGCTTGTATACTTTTATATGAATCATTATTTAAACAAGTGGTGCCAGGCCCAACAAACCCCGCCCCTAGCTCATATTGTTGGCTCATATTGTTGCTTATTTGGCATCAGTCAATCTTATGTCCTCATGCATCTATGATGATGTCAGCATATCAGTTATCTTTATATATGTGTCAAATTTGAAGTAAATTGAAAGAAAATTAAAACATTTAAAAATCCATTAAAAAATTGAACTTTAACCTACTTTTCCCAAAATCTAATGAGATCTACTCTGAGTCACTGGTAATCTATAAACCCAATTTGGTATGAATTCAACCAATAGTTTTGCTGCTAAAATGTTAATAAACAAACTCATCCAAAACAATACCTCTTGCTTCCTCCTCAGGGAGCATTGGTGCTACAAAAATACAACCTTTACTGGGAGTTTAGCTCCTGAATGAGGTGAAATAAAGAAGAAAAAAATTCAGCCAGTGACAAAAATGTATTTAAAAGCTACAAAATGACCTCTCAGAAGCCATTCTCTTGGTGTCTGTGTAATCTTTCTCTGCAGGAATTTACATAAAATTGGTCAGTTAAGAGGTGGAAGGCTGACATTGAGTAAGTCTATAGATCTTATGCATGAGTGCACTCACCAAGCTTTCCAGAATGATCATCATCTGGATTTCACTGGACGCTAACTCAAAATGAACCTAGATGATGACTATTTTCAAATTTGACTTTGGACAGAGATCAATCTACTACATCCCAGAATGAAAAAAAAGTTTGAACTAAAGAACAATTTTGACAAATAAGAAAAGACATCTTCATACATAATTAATGCATGTTGCAAATGTGTCACAGGTTCCTGACACATTAAAAGCTTGTTTTTATATACTGACAACTCACTCACTAATTCACTTGTGTTACAGATTGGACATAAGAGGAGAAAAATGTCGTGCCGCCATCTTGTGGTGAATATCATCATTACATCTATGTGGGAGTTGACAAAAGTGATCAAGAGTTTTTTTTTCTTCTTTTTTTTAATGGTGATATTTAACAATGACTGATTAAATAATGACATTTTACAGTTTTGTATGTCTACATTCAGTTAAAACATTGTAAATACGTGTGTTGCACAGTTGCTCACACTGCCTACAATAGTGTATGATAAGATTAGTCTGTCCTGTGTAGCAAACTAACCATATGCCAATAAGCCTTTTGGCTGGTTGTTTTAATAATAAATATAGTGGCAAGTCTTTGAAGTACTATTCACCAAAGAAAAAAAACACCTGTAAGTTTAGGTAATGTGTGTATTTTTAATTTATAATCCAACATGCTGGTATATAGTAACATATCGCTTTGTTTAATATTTGTCCTAACATAAGGTTATTACAGTAAAACACATTTTTACCTTAACGGTTTTGTGTTTTTCATTGGTAGTTCTGTTACCTCATAGCAAGAAGATCCTGGGTTTTGTCTAGTTTGTCTACACTGCTGAAAACACATATATCCTTTATATTGATTAAGTTGAATAAGCTGATGTTTTATGAATATGACTGTGAGATTCTCACTAACTCTGTTTTGCTCCTTGTCTGTTGCATAGCAAAGAATGGAATGTAGTAATCATATTGTCTGATAATTATTGAAACAGTTGAAAAAGAGAGTTCATTGTATGAATGAAACTGCTCGGAAATGGCCCTTAAATGAGATCAAATGTGTTAACCTGGACTGGAGAACGGAGGCAAAAATATGTGACAACTTTCCTCCAACACACAGGCTAGAATCAAGTGGAGAAAACCAAGACGAGGACCAATAAGGTGGTAAGATCAACCTACACTGATAAAGAACACTGATCAACACCAAATGTATTAAGTTTGTAGCTGATTTAGGATAATTGTGATGTGCTGTACTTTCTGAACTAAGCTACATATTTGTTTTTTTATATATTTGTGTTAACATGTACAGGTATTTTCACGTTATTGAAGTTTGTAAAATTTAATTAATACATTCTATTAGAAAACTTTGTTTTCTCCTAAAACTTTTTTTGGATGAGAAATATTAAAGGTCAACGTCTATCAATTACTTTATTCATACTGCTGTGTCACCACTATGGTTGAATGCATTGTGCGTCATTTCTGTGAAAAACTATATCCTATTTTTATTGCTTGAAACTGTTTTCTGTAAGCTAGAAGAGGGTCTGTGGTTGAATGACTGGCTTTTCCGGTGTCCCTCATGAATATTCCTGACGTGATAATAAGGTACCTCTGATTGGTTTAAACAAGGAGGGGGGTTAAAAAAAAAAAAAAAAAAAAAAAAAACAGGAAGAGGAAGAGGAAAGGAAAGGCCCAGCTTAGTGCTGGTCTACTGGCACCGATCTGTTGATGGAAAGTCAGTAAAGTTTGTGGATTTAATAAAATGTCTTCGGAGATACAACCGTACGTCTACGAC